>JACXGI010008634.1:0-27030 GCA_016801175.1 Esox masquinongy | reverse complement strand
CCTCCCACCATTATTTCAGATAACGGCTGTAATAGCCTACTGTAAGTTTTATCACTCAAGTGCTCATCTTTGGTGCATTCATTTTGTTGTTAGTTGCAAAATGTTTTTTTTTATTTTTTTAAGACAAAGAAACAATAAAACATGGGGTGACTTTTTCATTCATTATTTGTATTTATGTGCTCACGTTAACACTGCCGACCAAACAAATCTATCCCCCAATCATCTTGGCTCATCTAACACAATGGTTAAAGTCAGGAGGAGGGATACTGTCCATATCTTCTGTTGTTCTCTTATGGTGCAAAAAAGCATATTAGCTTTACTTGTCTTGCTGATTCTTTTTGATTCCCGGTGGAGTTCTTCACTCAAAGTTCATTTATCATGGAGAATACATGCAACTGCAACGATGCACAAGGACAGTTCAACCATTTCATCAGTTTCCTGTACACCATAGCTCATCATATTAAAATGGGCTACACGTCTGTCCCACCATCAGAGAGAAAAACATCCTTGTCTCCAACATGACACATTCCCCCGGTGCAGGTAAAGAGAAAGCAAAGTTAAACTGGTTCATGGAGGAGAAGCACAACCCTAAATAAATAATTGTGTATACTTATATTTTATACTTATATTTCCAGCTACACGAGTGAAGATTGATCTAATAGTTTAGATGTGGTTGTAGTTTTTTTTTTAAATTGCTGTTTAATGATTCCCACTGGAAATATGAATTTGATCATTTAATGATCATTATTTGAAAATATCTATAATTGCATTTTTGGGGGTAAAAATACAACACATGATTAATAAACTACGTAACAGAAAACAGGCTTCTCTTTTTGTGAATGTACAGCGAGACACTTTCAGAAAATGGTCTTTGAATGTAAAAGGTTATATAGAGGATTAGATAAATGAGAACAAGATGAAAAAAACAGAAAATAGAGGATTACAGCATTTTATAAAAGCTTATAGTGAACCACTCAAAGTCATTTCGTCATCCATGCTGGGAAGGGGACTAAAAAGGTACGGATCACTGACTAACTGTGTGGTTGGGTCTTTCTCTGTCTAAAATGTTTAGGCACTGACAGAGCCACTGAAAAGAGAAATACAATTTAGTTATGGCCATTGGACACAAATTTTGTTTTTTTTAGTGTGGATTTGAAATAGTAATGAAACATTTTAAATTAGCAGCTCTATGGGTCAAATGGGACTCCTAGAATTGTGTTGGTTGCTCAACAAAAACAAGGCCAAAGAACATTCCCTCCTTTAACTGGTCAACCTTGTCAGGGTGCTCATAAGACTGCCATTGGCAAAGTTTTTAGAGATCATTTTGGTATTTTTGATGTAAATATGAAATGTATATAATATGAAATGCTAAGTTATAAACATTGAACTATAGCAAGCATTACCAGGTTTATTATATGTAACCACTGGCAGTTTCTGGCTATCTAAACATGCTAGTTAATAAGCTTGCCAAGCCACATAGTTCGCGAGGCATTCTAACATAATGTTAACATAACCTGAAAGTGCGGACCAACTTACAGACTTATATTTTGTAATTTTGTATGATATTTTTATAAGACGCATGCTACAATCAAAACAAACACTGGATCATGAATTTACTTCAGATACTTCTGGCCAGCTAAATCAGCTGTGTATGTGTGTGTGTGTGTGTATATATATATATATATATATATATATATATATATAGATAGATAGATATACAACTCTCCGGAAAGAATTAGTCAAAAAAGTCAAAAAGGAAGGTTTTGAGTGAGGAACAGAAGGGTTAAAATTAAGAGACCACAGCAAATTGAACGCTTCTGTTCCTCACTCAAAACTTTCCTTTTCAACTTTTTTGGAAAGGAAAGAAAATGGTGCAGTGGTCTCTAATTTTTTTCCAGAGCTGTATATATAGAGGTGAAGCAAATAAAGTTGATCATCTCCTAACAAGGGCACATGTCAAGGTCTGGGTAGATTAGATGGTAAGTGAACAATCAGTTCAGTCAACGTGTTGGATGCAGGACAAACGGGCAGGAGTAAAGACCTGAGAAACTTTTACAAGGGCCAAAATATAATGGCCAAGAGCATCTCTGAAACGGCAAGGCTTGAGGTGATCCCGGACAGCAGCGGTGAATACCTAACAATAGTGGTCCGAGGAAGGACAAACCACAAACCAGTGACAGGGTTTTGGGCACCCAAGGTCATCGATGCGCAAGGGCAACGAAGGCTATCCCATCTGGTCCGAACCGACAGAAGGTCTACTGTGGCACAGAAAATGTTAATGATGGTTATGGGAGGAATGTGTCACAACACACCGTGCATTGCATGCTGCACGTGGGGCTGTGTAGCTGCAGACCGGTCAGAATGCCCATGATGACCCCTGTATCGAAAACACCTACAATGGGCACATGCGTCGATGGAAGAAGGCCGATGAGTCCCTGGTCCGATGAGTCCCGTTTTCTTTTACATCACGTGAATGGCTATGTACGTGTGCGCAGTTTACCTGGGGAAATGATGGCACCAGGATGCACTGTGGGAAGACGACAAGCCGGTGGAGGGAGTGTTTTGCTGGGCAATGTTCTGCTGGGAAACCCTGGGTGTGGGCATTCTTGTGAATGTCAATTTGATACGTGCCACTTACCTAAACGTTGTTGCAGACCAGCTACACCCCTTCAAGGCAATGGTTGCAGACCAGCTACACCCCTTCAAGGCAATGGTGTTCAAGGTGTTGCCCTGGCCTCCCCATCCGACTGAGCATCTGTGGGATGTCCTGGACCAACAAGTCCGATCCACGGCAGCTCCACCTCGTAACTTTAAGGTCTTGAAGGATCTGCTGCTAATGTCTTGGTTCCACGTACAACAGGACACCTACAGGGTTCTTGTAGAGTCCATGCCTCGGCAGGTTGGCGCAGTTTTGAAGGCATGCGGAGGACATACAACAGCATATTAGGCAGGTGGTCATAATGTTTTGGCTTATCAGTGTATATACATACAGCTCTGGAAAAAATTAAGAGACCACTGCACCTTTTTCTTTTCTTTCCAAAAAAGTTGCAAAGGAAAGAAAAAAGTGCAGTCGTCTCTTATTTTTTTCCAGAGCTGTACATACACTATACAGTATAAATATATAAATGATGGCAGGTTGTTTAACGGCTGTAATATATATATATAGAGAGAGAGAGAGAGAGAGAGAGAGACAGAGAGAGAGAGAGAGAGAGGGACAGAGAGACAGAGAGAGACAGAGAGAGAGGTCTGGCCAGAAGTACCTGAAGTAATTTACAAAATTGCTAAGTGTACCGTTAACTAAACAGTTTTGAGCTGGTGTGGGCTAGCCTTTGTTGGGGCTGATGTGGGCTAACCTATTTTAGGATGGTTTTGTCTAGCCTGTGTTGCACTACAGGTGCTATATTTGTGGGGGCTAGCATGTGTTGCACTACAGGTACTATATTTGTGGGGGCTAGCATGTGTTGCACTAGAGGTACTAGCTTTGTGGGGGCTAGCATGTGTTGCACTAGAGGTACTAGCTTTGTGGGGGCTAGCCTGTGTCTTCCTTACCCACAGAATACCGACATTACGCTGATCGGGACATTTTTGTTATTTATAGTACTATGCACATACATTTAAGGCTATGATACTTACCATAACCTACATATAAGGTGAGGCCAAATACGGCAGGGCACTGTTTGATACGGCACATATAAGAATGCATTAAACACTGCGGAGAGTGCAGCTTCATAGTGCTAAGCAGAGCAGGAGGTGTCTGTATTGCACTGGGCCACGCATGCTGCTGTGCGGTAGCAGACTGCAAGGTGGTGAATTATAATTCCTCTCACTGATCAATAGAAATACTTACACTTTCACAGATGAGATGAGCATGTAGCCTCCACAGGGGACTAACCGGGTCCATTGCTTTGCATACAAATGCTGTCCCCACTGGCATTCGCATTGACTGTGTAGTGGCAGTGGCAGGTAATAATTCAGATTTTATTCATTAAGATTTAGGTAGGAGGAAATGTTCATTTTTAAACGTAATTTTGTGGTTGTGGTCCTAGACTTTCAATGTAGGTAACGTTCACACGTTCACATTTAAATAAATCCAAAACACGGCTGTAGGGAGAATGTGGCCTTGGGAGTTGATGGATGGTTGTGGTGCAGATATTCGATAGCTTAAGTTCACTGTTGACTGCTCCATTTCTTCCTTAAATTTAATCTTCTCATTCTGACACCCCACACCACATCCCACCTTACATGACTTTCTTTATTACCCATGAAACATTTAGGATGAAGTCCTGATTTCTGTGATTAACTTTTAAGCATGTCTCAGTTACATTTTAATTACTTTCAGCATGTGCTCAGACAGAAGCTCCATTAGGCCTGATAATTAAATTCCATGGCAGATTCTGTGATTGGGAAATGAGACTATCATCCCACTCAGCTATCTGTCTCAATGCTAATTGCTTATTATGGGGCTCCCACTACCCCTAAAGGATGAATGAAGAAAGTTTCACATCAGGGTTATTTCCTGGTGGCAAAGTCATAGTACAGCTAGGGTTCCTTGTTGGGCCAGGAATTGCCCAGGACCTTATTATACAAAATTATTAGGATAATATTAGGAGATGTTGACATTTACTGTGTTGCCAATGTACATCACAATTCATTATAATTATACTGTATGTGTATTGCATTTTGATACTGGGATTGTATTGCGATTGGATTTAGCTTGTTTCAAATGTTTTATAAAGCTTGCAGGTATACAGATATGCAAAGATTAAACAGACCTCTTGTTTACAAATATGAAAACAAACACAGGATGAACAAACAAATGAGAACATGAAAGGGAAAGAAAGCTCCCCACACAGGAAGAGTGCCAAACAACCACCCCTGCACTAGGTAAGTCACCACCCACCCACCCCACCATATTTGATCTCAAACTAGATACTATACAAAAATAAATAGAGGCACATAAAAAAATTCAACAAAACCTCAGTGTCTCGCCAAAGTCTAAAAATTAAAACATTGCACAAACACCAGTAGATAAAATTAGGAAGTTAAACATGAAACAATAACATTGCCCTTGCAATTTTAAACAACAAATAATTCAATAGTATGGCTTCTTGGAGATGAATGCAAAGAAACCAACAATTTTCCTCAAACCTACAGTAGGGGATTTAAGAGCTGCTTTGCGTAATCCAGTGGCAGTTTTGGGTTAGAAAAAAAACATTTATTTCTATTATTCGTCTCTCAGAGTGGCCAGGTAGAGGAACCTTTAATGTTTGACATTTAAGATCGATTTAACTTGTTTCAAATGATTTATTAAAGTAATTGCTTAGCGAATATTTCTCTTTTAAAGTTAATATTATCTCAGCCAGTTGCATAGCACCTTGCATCAAACTGCTTGCTTGTCTCTGAAGCTAAGCAAGGTCGGTATCCTATTCGATTTCCCCTTATCTCAGTCTGTTTCAACAATTTAAACAATTATTTTAAATGTGACAAACAATTTAACAAATTCATGTTATTATAATAATAAACACTCTGGTGAATTGACATAAAACACTGAAGTATTTTAGGAATGTTGCATTTATTCAGTCTATTTAATACATGGAAAAACAAAGAAATCAAAACATTTCGTTCAACCTACTGTTGAACCCTTATTCCACCACTTGGCACTGTAAATACCCATGTTTACAGTTGTACGTACATTCACAAACATTCTCAAACTAATGTGTACATTGCTAAGCCCTATTTAGCTCATGTAGCTCAGTTGGTGCAGCATAGCGCTTCTAACATAGGGATTGTGATACAATTCCCACAAGGTGTCGGTATGGAAATGTATTCATTCACTACTGTACGGTAAGTCGCTCTGCTTAATGTAAAGTAAATCGTACCCTTTACTTGGAAGTGATCCCACGCATTTTTCACATCTGCAAAGCCTGTCAAACATATGGTGTGGAAATGGACTCCCTTGACGCCACAGAATTTGACAAATTCAAAGACAGCAATGCAAACACGTAGGACTACTGGAAAAGCTTACCATCAAAAACGTTTGTATCAAAGAGCAACGATAAGCCATGGGTCATTGGTGAGATTAGGGGTGTCCGCTGCGACAACGAAGAAGCCTGCCCGGTTCTCTGCCCTGCCAAAGAGGAACCCAAGAGTAGGTATAAAAATGTCTATTTAGGGAAGCCAAGAAAGCTCAATGCAGTTGAGAGCCGACGGGTCTGTAGACAACACTATCAACATGGGGCTCCTCTACATCCTCCAACACCTTGATAACAGAAAAAGGTATGCAATGATACTGTGCTGGACATCAGCTGTGCATTCAACACCATCAACACCAACTCAGAAACACTACAAGCCTTTCGGAGCGTCTTTCAGAGGGTCACTGACTCACTGACCGAAAGGAAGCAAGATGTGAAGATAGGTATGCACATTTCAGACTCTTTAGCCATTAGCAATGGAGCACTGCAAGGATGCATGCTCTCACCACCTCACTTCTCATACACCAACAAACTCCAACAATGAATCAGCCAAACCATTCAAGTTTGCGGATGACACCATTTTGCTCAGTCACATGACTGACCACAGTCGATGAACGGTGCAGAGGCTGACCTGCATGTGCTGCACGGTGCTGCCTGTTGTGACTCACGGTTGACTTCAGCAATTGCCCACCAACTTTGCCCCTTGGGATCAGCAATTCAATAGAATTCAATCAGCAATTCAATAGACTATCATCTCCCATAATCTCAGATGCGAGAAAAACATTACAGTTGATATGGTAAAGCATCCCATGCGGTTGCCGGAAATAAAATCCCAGTAATAACAGTAGATAATAATAATAGATGGGATTTCTACAGTGCATTTGAAGGACTCAAGGTTACTGAATGATCATGATCCGGTTTCATGCATCAACTGAGCAGTCCATCATTACCACCTTTATCATTGTCTTGATTGGTTCTGAGTCTGCCATCTGTAGAGGTGAACTGCTATGCATTTTAGGCCCTGCAGAAAGGGTCCTTGGCAGTCACCTACAATACCTCCATTGAGGTCCTACATGATTTCAGGGCAAAAGAAGCATTCGGGCACAATCATCGCTGGACCCTCCAACGACTGTCACCCACTGTTTACCTTCTGGCAAACGGAGGACATTTGAGAAGTACAGGTTAAACATGACCAATGACGTCCTGCCAACCGAACAGTTTGGTCATCAGCACCTGTCCCACAGAAACTAACAAGACTCTGCTCATCACATCAAGACACCTCCAAACTGTTCACTAAACAGCCGTACTGTATTGCAGGCAAAGCTCTGCTCGTCTCCTTGCATCTAGTTATAGTTTACTGTCAATGTATCAACTTTACGTGAAAGTCAATTATATACTCACTGCTCTTATCACATGATCTTACAGTCTCACTAGCCATTGTAAATGGGGCCGCAGGGCAGCGTAGTGGTCAAGAGCATTGGTCCTGGAAACACAGGTCACCCTGTCCATGAGCAAAACAGTGAATCCTAATTGCCCCCAGGTTATTCCTGTAAACAGAAAAGAGCATACTTGTTTCTGTATATATATACAGTCTATAAATACATTACCAGTCAAAGTTTGTACACACTTTATCATGTCAACTTTGTGTAGATTTTGTGTATTCTTTCCCTATTTATTGTCTACCACTAACAGCTCTGTAAGACCAAACTAACATTCTGATTATGTGTACATTTACTTAAAGGTGACTAGGGTTGTTTTTGCACTGCGTAGTGTTTGTTGTCTTTCGGATAGGATGTTAAATGAGTGTCCTGACTCTTTGGTCCCTGAAGACTCTCTTTGGCACTTCTCAAAGTAGGTGAGGCACAACCCTGATGTAGCAAAACATCCACTCTGGCCCCTCATCATGGTCACCTTATCATATTTCCAGTTGGCTCATTCACCCCTTCTCCTCTCTATATAACTACAAGTATTTGTAAAGTACTGGAGATACTAAATGATAACAGCATCATTTGAGTAAATTACTCCAAAAAAATTGTGTTTACCTGTTTTTTACTGTATTTTTATCCAAAGCATGATTGGAGAAATACAATTCAAAAACCCAATATGCATCTCAAACAGACTGTTTAAAAATGACAGAATATGAGTTAATCCATATACATTTTATCTTGGAAAACAATTTATGGAATATTGTAGGCATTTGTAGGTGGTACTGGGAAGTTACTTTAATCAGCGCTATGATGGAACATGATGTGTGAGGGCAATCAGTATGTCTTTGCAATTCAATCTTCCAAACATATTGCTTACCATATGTCTGCTGCAGAGCACCGATGACCAAGGACATTATGGATTTTTTTTAATTATAAATAGCAGTGGATTTATTAATGTAATGTTTAAAGTAATGTCACATTGCTCGTTATGGCTGTGGAGCCATACTGCATTTTGTTCTGTAATTTTTTATTTTATTTTACAGTGCATACATCATTCATATTCTGGTGCTTTGACTATTTGACTATTTGGTTATCGTAATATCTGGCAAAAACCAAATACTGCATTGCTCAGTAAATGTGGCATACCAACATTCAGGCATGGTGGCAGTAGTTCGATGGTTTCTGAATGGCTCACGGCCTGGAGAACTCACCATCAAAACAAATGTTTGGGCCTGAATCGACCTATATTGGCCAGCTATAATGGCCTATCACGGCCTGTCCCGTACCGGTCATTACGTTTCTATGTTCTATGTCTTTTGGTTCTAGTTCTTTTAGTGTCTATGTTCTGTCTTTCAGTTCTAGTTCCTTTAGTTTCTATGTTCTGTTTGGAGTTCTCGTGTTTATTGCTTTCACCTGTAACTAGTTTGTCCCCTCGTTAAGTCCCTATTTAAGTTCTTCTTGCCCTAGTGTTTCTTGTCGGCCATTGTTTGTATGTGACGTTCCTGTCTAAATCTTTGGTTTCAAGATGTTTATTAAAAGTTCTTTGAGTTCTCGAATCTCTGAGCCTGTGTCCTGCATTCTAAGACGTGACATCAGCCTCCTTCTCATTTGCCGAACACAGATTTGGAAGCCATATTCATGACTGACAGACAATATATGTTTACATGATAACAATAAAAACACATGCACAGATCCTCCTTGGGCTCTGCCGCATCAGCCACTGTGAATCTATCATTAATGAGTCTTCTCCTATTTATAGTTACCTCATGATCTTGATAGAACAACTTCTGTTATATTGTGATCCCAAGGCAAGTATCTCACCATCTTGACAAAACCAGGGAATCATTTTTGTCCTCTCTGGACTTCATCAGCAGTGGAACAATGGAGAGCTTTAATACAAAATGAATTTTGATCAGTCCTGGCCCGGTTCAGGATCAGTCATGGTCCGGTTCAGGATCTGCCATGACCCGGTTCAGGATAAGTCATGGCCCAGTTCAGGGTCAGTCATGGTCCAGTACAGGATCAGTCATGGCCCGGTTCAGCATCAATCATGGCCTGGTTCAGGATCAGTCATGGCCCGGTTCAGGATCTGTCATGGCCCGGCTCAGGATCTGTCATGACCCGGTTCAGGCTCTGTCATGGCCCGGTTCAATACTAAAACAGCTGTCTGTACAGCGTGGAACATAGGGTTGCTAGATTAAAAGTGTACCACAAAAACACTGTGTAAATCCGGCAGACTCAGCCAAATCAACCTGTTCCACCCATTTTTGCCCACACATTGTCATTAAAAATACCCCAATTATACAGGAAACCTCCCCATCTGGCAACAATGCCCATAGCATGTATCGCCGTACATGTCAGGTGTAATTTCTATTGTAACGCTGCAGATGGAGGCAGGACACAGGCGCGGGGAGAACAGGAACATGCATTTAACAGGAACTTGCATTATTCTATCATATGTTAAGATCTTTTCAATTTCATGTATCTCTCAATTCCTTCCATCTGTCAAAAATATAAACACTACATGGAACAATTTCAGAGATTTTACTGAGTTACATTTCATATATGGGAATCACTCAATTAAAATAAAGTATATTGTCACTAATCTATGGATTCACGTGTACGGGAAGTATGAAGCATTTCTGGGATCTTTTATTTAAGCTTATGAAACATGGGACAAACACGTTAATTGTGATGATATTTTTGTTCAAGATATACCCCACGTATGTAGTGAGTAAATGAACCTGCCTGATGCCTAATTAACGATGACCCACAAGCTGTTCTTTTCAAATAGGAGGCTAGTGAACATGAGAGGGTATAACTGAAGGAGGCAGCGCTAAGTATGGGCAAGATCCTAGCATGTCCCTGTAAGGAAGCACTTCCTCTTTAAAGTGTGCGTGTGTAATAATTCATTTCAACCCTGCAAGCTGGCAAAAGGGTATAAATAACGTAATGTACTCCATTTGTATTGGAATCAGATGTTTCATCAATGAAAAAACTTGTCAGCCAAGTTCCATCTCGCTCCAACAGCTTTCACTGCCCTGTTACTGGGCTTCCTTTCCCTAAGGAGAGTAGGATTGACATCCTGATGTTTCAGGTTTATACCACCTCATGGGACTGGCTCCCTGTCCAGCTGTAGCTGTATTTGTGCAAGGGAGAAGTGTTCAGGTATTTCATGACATTTCCAGCTGGTATACTGAACTAAAATAGAAATGCAACATGCAACTATTTCAAAGATTTTACTGAGTTTCATATCATAAATGGGAAGGAGAAATGCTCACGTGTAGAGATGTAAACCGATTTCTGCACAACACTTGAGAGATAAGCTTTTTGTCAATTTGGAAAATGTCTTTGCAGGTGAAGTATTGGATGCAATTATAATTGTACAATGTATAAATCACTGAATTGCATATGACTCCCAAATGGAAGACAATTGCATTGGTACATTTTTTTTTTAAATCTATACAGTACATGAAAAAAACACCATACTTTAAGAGACTCATATTACTCCTTTCTACAAAAGCAAAATCTCTTGAAAATAAGATGCATCCTAAGAGATTGTAAAACAGTAATTATCAGTATATTCTGCTCTTTAATATCTAGTATCCATATAGAGCAGTGAAATTTTCATCAAATATCCTACAGTGAGAGGATTTCATTTCAATAGATGTAACACAAAAAAGAAATCAAAACTATGTTGACATACTGTGTATGGTGAAGTCAAAAGGAAGTTTAGAAGCTCCGCTCATTAAGTAGAGAAGTAAATAGAAAGATCCCAACATACTAGTTGGTTGGCAATTCTGCAGCTCTGCCTTTGACAAAGTGGGCACTCCTTATCATGGGGCAGCTTCCATTCCTACCTTAGTCACTGTTACTATTTGCAGTTGGTCCATTATTTGGGGGCAGAATCATTGAAATATTGTCTGGTGAACAGTAAAGTCCATTAATAACAAACGAAGAAAATATGGCATAATTGTGAATCTGTCTAGAACAGGCCATCCTCAAAAACTGAGCATCCAAGTGAGATGGGCACTAGTCTGGGAGGCTACTGACAGTTTTATGGCAACTCTAAAGTGACCTTTATGAGAAGGGGCAAAAAGAAATACATTGTTGAAAAAACTCTGCTAGAGATTGCCAGAAGGCATGTGGAAGATTGAGACCAAGTGCTTTTTGGACTCAATGCAAAGCACTATGTTTGGGGCAAGCCTAACATCTCACACCATCCTGAGAAATATTGTGGTGGCAGTATCATGCAATAGGGATGCCATCAGCCGTAGGGACTGGCACCCATACAGAAATCTAATATATGGCCATATACATTAAATACATGATCATATACAGTTGTGCTCATAAGTTTGCATACCCTGGCAGAAATTGTGAAATTTTGGCATTGATTTTGAAAATATGACTGATCATGCAAAAAAAGCATTTTATTTAAGGATAGTGATCATATGAAGCCATTTACTATCACATGGTTGTTTGGCTCCTTTTTAAATCATAATGATAACAGAAATCACCCAAATGGCCCTGATCAAAAGTTTACATACCCTTAAATGTTTGGCCTTGTTACAGGCACACAAGGTGACACACACAGGTGAAAATGGCAATTAAAGGTGAATTTCCCACACCTGTGGCTTTTTAAATTGCAATTAGTGTCTGTGTATAAATAGACAATGAGTTTGTTAGCTCTCACATGGATGCACTGAGCAGGCTAGATACTGAGCCATGGGGAGCAAAAAAGATCTATCCAAAGACCTGCGTAACAAGGTAATGGAACTTTATAAAGATGGGAAAGGATATAAAAAGATATCCAAAGCCTTGAAAATGCCAGTCAATACTGTTCAATCACTTATTAAGAAGTGGAAAATTCAGGGATCTCTTGATACCAAGCCAAGGTCAGGTAGACCAAGAAAGATTTCAGCCAAAACTGCCATAAGAATTGTAACAAAGAAAAACCCTCAGGTAACCTCAGGAGAAATACAGGCTGCTCTGGAAAAAGATGGTGTGGTTGTTTCAAGTTGCACAATATGACGATACTTAAACAAAAATGCCTTTACTGCGCCAATGCCACAAAAAAGCCTGGTTACAATATGCCCGACAACATCTTGACACGCCTCAGCTTCTGGGACACTGTCATTTGGAGTGACGAGACCAAAATAGAGCTTTATGGTCGCAACCATAAGCACAATGTTTGGAGAGGGGTCAACAAGGCCTATAGTGAACAGAATACCAACCCCACTGTGAAGTATGGTCGTGGCTCACTGATGTTTTGGGGGTGTGTGAGACCTAAAGGCACAGGGAATCTTGTGAAAATTAATGGAAAGATGAATGCAGCACGTTATCAGAAAATACTAGCAAACAATTTGCATTCTTCTGCACGAAAGCTGCGCATGGGTCGCACAAAACCTCAGATTGTGGTCAGCACTACATCAACTCAAAGCACACAGCCATGACAACGCTGAAATGCCTTTGGGACACGTCTGTGAATGTCCTTGATTAGCTCAGGCAAAGCTCGCACCACAGTCCAATTGAGAATATGTGGAAAGAGTTGAAAATTACTGTACACTAAAGATCCCCATCCATCTTGACAGAGCTTGAGCAATTTTGCAAAGATGAATGGGCAAAATTTGTTGCTTCCAGATGTGTAAAGCTGTTAGAGAATTATTCAAATAGACTCATGGATGTAAATGCTGCCAATGGTGCCTCTACCAAATATTGACTAAAAGGGGTGAATAATTATACAATAAATAGTTTTCTGTTTTAAATTTGTTGTAACTTTTAAAAAAATCTGGTTTTATTTTTTTAGTTTGACATAGACTTTTCAGTGGCAAACTAATTTTATCCATAATTGATTTCATGTTATAAGACATTAAAATGTGTACATGGGGTCAATACATTTGAGAGGCACTTTGTGTCAATTTATCACTAAGTCTCAATATTTTTATTTTAAAGTATATTATAATTTTTTTTAATTTGATTTACTTTTTCATCTAACTATAATCTGGTAGACTGGATTGGAACCCTTGAGGAACAAATACAACCCGCAGGCCTTCTTTGTGACACCTCTGTTCGACTTAATTTTTTATTTTAAGTAGAAAACCACAAATGCTTAGGACAGATATAAAATGGTACAATAACCATTTTATTTTCCTAAGTAACCATTTTATTTTTTGTTTTAATTTTCCCATTTTCTGTAATATTTTCTTCATTTTCTAAGTGTATGCAAATGGCTCATTTAAGCTGTGACCCAGAACAGCAATTCAACACCACATAGGCTAATTAGCTTGGGGAATAAATACAGTAGATCTGGTCATAGGAAAAGAAGTAAATGAACCCTGGCGCACTTCTTCAGATGACATATTTACATCATGAGTAATCTCTTCCCAGACATTTCCACCCAAATGCAAGGAATGACCCACCTTGGCCTTCATTACCTAATAAGAAAGTTGTTAAAATACCTGGAGCGATGGGCATAGGCTTAATCGCCTTAGTCTACCAACTAACTATCTCCCATAACTCCTTTCTCTTCATGTGTGTTGCGCACCAATCAATGCACCAATCAATGTGTTGTAACATTGTTCTGGGACAGCTGAAGGTATGGAGGAAGGTAATTGCTGCTTCACTAAAATAAGTTAAGTATAATAAAACAATGTTGCCACAGTAGCTAGCTAGCTTTTTGAAGGGATATTGTTTTTAGCCTTGTAGGCTTCCAGCAGGTTAGCGTCTCCTTTGTAACAGGATTATGAATTGGCTCAGGCTATAGTGGACAAACTGTTTATTTACATTACCAAATATTATCGAGCAAATACTTTCACAGTAAGGTCACTCACATTATGGTTACTCCCACTAAGGCCAACTTTGAAATGTGGTTTTGTCCCTACCAGGCATACAGTATGTTCGCTGCGTGCAATAGTCTGGGGACGTTGTTACACGACAAGTAACCATGCCTAATACCTGAATAGTTACTTTCGCTGTAGGCTTTTGTTTACCAGGCTAATGTGCTCTTCCGAGCAAAAGACCCTTTTTCGAACCTCGTCAGAAATATTTGAGGCAAGTCTCAGTTAGGCCTCTGTGAGGAGGGGAAGATGTACACCTAAACTTGTCTGAAACTCAAGTTAATGTCTATCCTTTTCAGATGCCCAGGAGACTTGATTGGGACCTTTGTTGGTTACAGGAAACAAAAAGCAATATATATAGAGCCCCATTGCTATGATAAACATGGATGTGGTGTTGTTCATCTGGATCATTTCTCTAATCCATTTGCATACACTTACAAAATTAAAATGGAAATTAAAAAGATAAAATGCCTAATTAAGTACTTGGGAAATGAAAACAGACTCTATCAATTTTTCATTCCACATTGCATTTACCATTTTATGTGCTGCTCATTACTACTATCTTCTGGAATTTAAAAGGCTTCTATATACAAGTCGACATAAATGTATTTTTTTTCTGAAATGTTGATATCCCCAAAATCATTGTAATATCCATTGGGTTTTAAGTCTGCATAGATGAGAGCATTAAAACAATGGGACATTTGTAGAATTATTTTGTGCACTGTAGCACAAGAAACTTGCGGTTGTGACTAGATGATATTGCATTCTGTATCTCCCTTGATAGGATATAGGAGAGATATCTCTGTACTGTCTCATGAAAACCCAGCAGCTGTACATATTTGTAGAACATGGTAGGTTACAATCCATGATATTCCCAAATAAAATGTCCCGTTAATATTCGCTAACACAATGTCCTGAATTGACCATCAACATAAACAACAAATAATTAAATTGGCCTTTTCCTGTAATAGGTAGTTGCATCTTTCAGTTCCATAGGGGTCTGTTCCTTAGTCCCATGTTAACTCTACATCAGTAACGCTACACTGAGACACTGAAAACACACCTCAGTCTTCCCTATATTTAAGGTGTTTATGTTTCAGGCAGGAGAATTTGTTGGTTGTCTCTGAAGCTTCGAGCATTTGGCTCTTAATCTGAATCTCTCACTCTGTGCTCTACCTCTTCATCGTCACACCCCTGAATTAAGTAATTCTCTGATCTCTCCACTCTCCTTCCGTTAACCCATGCCCTCGACAGACAGCGTGGCAACACCAGCAGAGCTTCAAAAACACCTCTTTTTGAAATGACATCCCTTCCAGTTGATATGGTCTACAAAGATTAGGTTTCCATGGTGAACTTCAAAGCTAGGATATACAGTACCAGTTACAGTAGCTATCCATTTTCAGTAGAACCCGTTAATTAATTGATCAATTAACATCATCAAAAATCATTATCGTTACAATCTTAAATCTAAAACGGAAATGAAGTAAAACCACTATCTTGGCAATAATAAATGAATTAACAGCTATTAATAGATGTTACTAGCCTCTCTTCTTTCATGGTGAGTTGTGTAGGCCGATGCATGTGGTGCAGTGTGGCTTCAGGGAGGAGACTCAGGCTGTAAGGGTCTGCTAAATCAACAGGTTGACAGTGGCCAAGTGAGACTCCGCAGCGGAGATCGTGACAAGATCCAGGGCAGCCACTGGTCAAGGCTGCAGTGTGGGAGCTGAAGCAGCAACTAGCTGGGGGTCAGCAACGGTGGACGAGACTCCATGATTGGCTCCATGGATGGTTGGATCTGAGGAAGCGAATCTGGAAAGCTCTAGGTTGGTGTTGAGGTTTTGAGAAGCTCTAGGTTGGTGTTGAGAGGCACCGGAGCAGACTGGGAAACGAGATAAGGCACGGGGCTGGATTCCACCGCGGTGTCTTGGCTCTGGTGGACGAAGGCTGCGGGGGATCTACGGGGAAAGCCAATTAAGCTGCAGTGAAGGGTGTGCAGGGTGGAAAGGCGTGCTTAAGAGTCTGGCCTCCTCTAGACACGCCATGAGAGTGGAAAAGCATCGGTGAGCTCAGGAAAAGAGCGCATTTAAATAAAATGTAACCTTAATAGTTTAGCAGACGCTCATTCAGAGTGACTTACAGTGTATTCAGCTTAATAGATAGCTTAAGATAGTTGGGACACATCCAAGTAACAGGTGGTAGACTTTACTCAATAATGCAGCTGTCAGCAAAGTCAATGCCAGCAAACAAACAACTGGCAAACTGGCAAGCATGAGTTCAGGAAAGGTAACATCATTTGCTGGGTGTATTTGTAAATGATGGCAGGAGAACTAGTGTAGCACAGCAGCCCGCTGGGTGGTGTAAGAGATGTTAGGAATACGCTTAGGGACTAACTATGGCGCCATATAACAGACATTATACAGTCTGATATTATGATATATATAGGAATACTGTTGTTGGCCATAACAGACACAGAACTACAATAATACATGGAAGAACAGATGTTTGGGAGTGAAACAGCTGTAGCTGCAGGTGACAATGGAAACTGAGGAGAGAGAGGATTTCACCTCCAGCTCATCTCACACCCACACCTTGTGACTGAAAAAGCAGGGAGTTATTCATAAGATGAATAAATAGATTCTAGAATGAATAGAGTGAAGTTAAAAGGTTGAACTCCGATTTCAAAGGAACAAGAATTGTTGGCTGTGCAGCCAATGACAGGCAAGGTATATTTAATCAGACCATCTTGTGAAAATCTAAATATCACATTATTTCTTTGTTTATATGAAAGCTGTTTAGAATTTCTTTTTTAGCCATTTTCTATTTTGATTTTCACTCTCCCTTTTAATTGTAGCATGAATCATGCACACTGTATGAAAATAAAAGTACATTTATCATTTTCACATTCCCATTTAGCACTTACGCATTGCCGAACTGGCACTGATCATCCTCTATCAATCAGAGGCTAAATGGAAAAAGTCAAGCCACCGCACAGATTCCCTAATCAAACATAAAACACAAAGTGCTCTAGTACTATTCCAATGTCAATTAGCCTAGCCGGAAGAAAACACTGGAATATGCTGAATAATATCCATGCCCAGGATTCATTCGTTATCTTCAAGTTTGTCTCTGCTAGCTATGGCAGTCAAAATGAACTTACTTATCTAAATTATCTAAGAGTAGCACTAGTTTGTGTCAGGTTGCCAGGTCAGTCAAAAGTTAGAGACATCCACCTTGTATACTGTGAGATATGGTAAAAACAGTGAGAGGTTTGGGGGTACTGTATATATGTCTATGTCTAGGTTAAAGCTGTTTTTTCCAGAATGGTAAATAATAGATGCGTGTGTGCAGGGAGTAGTGAATGGTGATGTAAAACACATATCACACTTGTATTGTTTGTCCTACTGCAAGTGACATATTCCAGGGAACTAGCTACAGCCTCTTTCAGAGGGTTCCTACCTTACAGGGTACCTACCTGGCCTACCTCCTGTCCTCCACAGTGCAGGATTTTGATGAAAGTTTAACTGAGGATACATAAATAACTTCTGTTATTGTCTGTATTTTTGTAGATAGTGCTTAGCTTTAAATTTTGTGGCTTTACCTTACCATTTGCACAAAGGGACCTGTAATTCCACACACACATACACACACACACACACACACACACACACACACACACACACACACACACACACACACACTTTGTCTTAACCTATTTATACAACTGAACATTTTTTAAAAGGCACTGTCCCAAATCATATCTTTAAGCACATTGAAGTAGCCATGTATTTATCAATCAGAAACTGAAAAGGTATTCTGAAAAACTAATTAGATAACAGTCATGTAACTAATTATCTCAAATCACTATGTATTAATACAAAATAAATGCATTCATTGTTTCTATTAAGATGGATAGAGGTAATATCTGAGAAATAACACGGTTTTGAATTGACATTGCAATTGAGGGATTCCACTGTTTTAATGTAGCCAACTGTGTGGGACTTTCAACTTTAGTGGCTGATCCCTTCTGATGACCTTGCAGGGGTGATGTCCAACCATGTTATCTGGAGGAATCAACAATTGTGTAAGAGAAATGGCACTACTCATGGGCCCATAGTTGCCGTTACTGGACAGATATAAGGCTTCAGCCTCTCTCCATCTCTATTGCTGTGTGTTTCATCCTGCCAGTCAGTCTGTCTGTCATATAATTATCTCAGACTGTCACCTACACAAGTGACAGATTTATTTGTGTTCTTCTCAACCAATACTCAGATTTGGTTCCATCCACTGCACATGCTTAGGCAGAAACATTCCACCATCTAGTGCACGTTAAGAGCAACTGCATATGATTCCCATGCTAATGTTGCACATTATTTTCTATCCCCAAGATTTTGCAGCTGAGCAATTTTTCCGGCAATCCAGAGAATCTAAAGGATATGGACATTGTCGTCGACCCTCTAACACAGCACCAGCACCACTATTCAAATATCTGTGCCTGATGTGTCTAGATTTTAGTCAGATCGTAACATCACACCATTGTTGTGGATATACAGTACAGTGTGATGTGACACATCAGTCAGCAGCAGACCTTAGAGGCCAAAGATGTCACTCTCAGCTCAGATCATGTTTCACTTTCTGTCTCTGCCTAGTTATTAAAATCCATCAACCATGAAATTGACAATTGTGGGAATCTATTCTCCTCTGTGAGATACAGGGAAGCCTGCCAGTTCTACTTTTATTCCACATAGAATAAAAGCTTGGCGCTGTGTGAGAGGCCAATCTGTCCATATCGATCCAAGTCAAAGATATAGTGGGTGACTACATTAAAATGGATGAATAAGTGAATTATGACTACATTCAGTGGTACAACATTGTAAAATGAAAGAGCATTATGATTTAGGAACCAGTGTGCACATATACTTCAGGGTGTGGGGTGGAGAAAAAATGAAAGCTCCATTTGTCCTGGAGCAGTTCTGGTATCTTGTGTCCTGTCAAAACTGTCCTGAATAGGACCAAGAGTAATTCCTGACCATTAATTAAATCTGATCTGAAAAAAGAAGTTTCTGATTGCAGAAAACCAGATCATTTTGTTCATTATTTAACCACAAGGGGACACTAAAGGTCTTTATAATGATTTATACAGGATGTGCACAAAATGGCCACAACTTGGGATCAGATATAAAAACAAGTAAATAGGAAAGTGGTGACTTGAACTGTTCATAACCATAAAGTCTAAGCTAGTGTAAGATGAAACCCTACTTATATCAAAGCCATTTGATGTAAGTAGGCTATCATAGTATAGTCCTGAATGACTATCATAGTATAGACCTGCTACTGTAGTATAACTAATTTACTGTAATATTCACAATATTGGCTCACTTATTGCTATTATAAACCAGTTCAGAAAGCTATTAGAATAGTAAAAAGTAAAGTGACGTCAAGCCTGTGTCATACAGTGTCATTCGTGATGAATTTCAGCCAATGAGCATTTAGCATCACCAAATGAAGGAAAATATGGTATTCCATCAAAGATATCTAGATATAATCAGAATTGATGTAGCAAAAACCTTTTCTAAGCACATGTTGTTCGTCATTTTGATTGGCCAACTAATTGGCAAGTTCTCTGAATTTGAATTTACAAAGCCTAAGAAATTAGATTTTTTACAGTTCCTTAATATCAACTAGGTTTTTGTAGCTATAACACCAACTCTTTTTCACTGCTGTGATTCTGTAAATATATTGTATTTATATATTTCATCTATATTTTCGCTTACTGCATAGGTCATAGAGCTGTGGTTGTGTTCCCAAAGTATCAAACCATTATAATGAAGGTAAAGGAAATTAAGCAGATTAGGTTGGATCATCACCCTTTTGATTAGGATTATTTTGAGACAAGGACTTGTTTTCATAATTAAATAAATGTGTGATTATAGCTATCCCTAAATCTCTATTCAAATATGTCTGGGAAATCGTGGCAAACAAAGTTGAGGTGAGAGGTTATGATCCTTCATTTTGTTTGCTTATCGGTTAGAAGGATAGGTCAAAACATTTTCCAAGCATTAAATATGTAAACTACAGATGGGGGATAGCTTGTCTACCTGTGACTGAAATTTTACTCCTGACCATAAGCATGTGTCAGAAAATCAATAGGCTAAATGTAATTTTGTTTAACTAAATTCTCAAATCTTCGGCCTATTCTGGATTATTGATCTCTGGCCAGGCAAATCTATTATTCAACATGCACATTTTGCCATACACATTATTATGTTACTAATTCCAAGTTCCACTTTGCTACTCAAAATAAACTATTGACTTTAATAAGGTAATTGCTGCAAAAATCCTTGTAATAATGTAATAATAATGTAATATTATTGTAGCGTCCTTATAGTCAGGCCTGCACGGTAACTTCATATTTTATATAAAGAAAGAAAAATGGGGATGCTTAGAATATATTGAAAAAGATTTGCCAAATTAGATAAGTAGTACTTCAGTCTTTTAAAAAATTAATGTAATTACTGAAAATAGAGCATACATAAGAACAACTTAATTGCTTTGGACTGTGTCTTTTCACATCACTGTTCGCCTGTGTATTTGCCCTAAGGTTGGGGAGCAATTGTACAGCTGCCAAAAGGCATTTAAAATCCTTAAAAATCCAAAGTGGTAAAAAATGTTGACTCCAACTGTTCAAAATTATAACATCTACTGTAAGCGTAAGATGACTCTAGTCAAATTGACTGTAGTATATTTAACCCATAAGGCATGGGAGGATGTTGTATGCGGCCAATACATGATGCCTATCTCTTATTAAACTTGAATGGCAAATAGTCAGCTGTATTGATTATAGTAGCCTACCGTATAGAGTACCAATGTCAGAGTAACCCATGTAATGTTGGTAATTTGTGTGGTATTTGCACAGGTTTGTTAATTACTTAAGAAAATGATATTTTTCCCAGGACTCATGAAGAAAATATAGTTAGGTGCGGAAATAATTGGACACTGACACAATTTTTGTTATTTTGGCTGTTTACCAAAATACATTCAAGTTACAGTAAAATAATAAATGTGGGCTTAAAGTGCAGTCTCTAGGCTTTAATTTGAAGGTATTCACATCTAAATTGGAGGAAGGGTTTAGGAATTGCAGCTTTTAATATGTAGCCTCCTCTTTTTCAAGGGACCAAAAGTAAGTGGACAATTGATTCACAAGCTTCATGGACAGGTGAGGGCTATTCCTTCATTATTTCTTCATCAATTAAGCAGGTAAAAGGTCTGGAGTTGATTCCAGGTGTGGCATTTGCATTTGGAAGCTGTTGCTGTGAACCCACAACATGCGGTCAAGTGAGTTCTCAATGCAAGTGAAACAGGCCGTCGTCCTTAGGCTGCAAAAAAAAAATCCATTAGGGAGATAGTAGAAACATTAGGAGTGGCCAAATCAACAGTTTGGTACATTCTGAGAAAAAAAGAACACACTGGTGAGCTCTGCAACACAAAAAGGCCTGGATCTCCATAGAAGACAACAGTAGTGGATGATCGTAGGATCCTTTCCATGGTACAGAAAAACCCCTTCACAACATCCAGCCAAGTGAAGAAGACTCTCTAGGAGGTAGGGATATCATTATCCAAGTCTACCATAAAGAGAAGACTTCACGAGAGCAAAAACAGAGGGTTCACCACAAGGTGCAAACCATTCATAAGCCTCAGCCATAGAAAGGCCAGATTGGACTTTGCCAAAAATATCTAAAAAAGCCAGCCCAGTTCTGGAACAGCATTCTTTGGACAGATGAAACTAAGATCAACCTGTACCAGAATGATAAGAAGAAAGAAGTATGGATAGGGCTTGTAATGGCTCATGATCCAAAGCATACCACAGCATCTGTAAAACATGGTGGAGGCAGTGGGATGGCATAGGCACGCATGGTTTCCAATGGCACTGGGTCACTGGTGTTTATTGATGATGTGACAGAAGACAGAAGTAGTCAGATGAATTCTGAAGAGTATAGGAAGTGTAACAACGGAAGACAGCCACAGTAAAGGCCTAGAAAAGCATCACAAAGGAGAAAACCCAGTGTTTGGTGAAGTCCATGCATTCCAGACTTCAAGCAGTCATTGCCTGCAAAGGATTCTTGAAAAAATCTTAAAAATGAAAATTTTATTTATTATTGTGTTCATTTGTCCAATTACATTTGATCCTCTGAAATAAGGGGACAGTTCATGAAAATGGTTGCAATTTTTAAACGTTTCATACAATATTATTGTTCAACCCCTTGAATGAAAGCTGAAAATCTGCACTTCAATTTTCATCTCTGATGTTGCTTCGAGAGGCAGTTTGGAACTCAGTGGTGAGTGATGTAACAGATGATAGGCAATTTGTATGCGCTACATGTACGTGCCACATGGCCAGCCCAGCCTATTAAGATCAGCGTCCCATATGCACAAAAATGCATACTACCTACACATCAGTAGGTGAACGCATAAGGTATAAGGTCAACACATTTTGTAACGTAGCGTGGACCTGGAGGGGGCACTGCTTGCGCAGACCTGAGGGAGACCCTTGACCCCTGCTTTTTACATATTTTCCCTCAATCCCAACCAAAATAAATTCACCCTCTTGTTTACGTGACATGTTGTGTTTGAAAAATAGAACTTCCGTGTTAAGGTTACTAAAGCAGTGTACTGTGTGTGTTCTAAATCATTCATCCTCACTAGGATATGTTTCAAGAATGACAAAGAAAATATTAACAAATGTAAATAGATTCTTAATATAAAAAAATAAATGCATTAAATAACGTTGTAGGCCTATTACATTGCCCACATTCAATTCCGTCATAATGAGACATAACTCTAAAAGATCATATAGACAGCACTCGGCAGCCCCGCTCTGTGAGTACAATTATAGTAATTACAGTTGACCAGGGCAGATCTAGTAGGTCAGAAATTTCACCAACTTACTTGTGGCAAAGGTGGCATCCTATGACAGTGCCACGTTTAAAGTCACTGAGCTCTTCAGTACGACCCATTGTACTGCCAGTGGTTGTCTATGGAGGTTTCATTAAGATTGTTTGTTAACATCAGTTAAAAAAGGCAAGATCTTGTGATACTACTGGTAAGTATTGCATTGCACAATATAGTTACCACAGTATAGCACAATGTTGGAGACAGCTGTTGTAAACTGTTATGCAGCTGACTGTATTCTCTAAGTGGCAACAGTTGGCTTTTGAATAAGCTCAATAAGCTTAAAACAGCATTCAACAGGATCGTTGAAGCTTGTTCGCAATTTCTCATAAACAAACAGCATGGTACTGTAACCCAACCCAACTTTCCAAAGGCTGAGCACTATTACAACCATGTAATATCAACTTGGAATGACATTCCAAAAAAATAGAGCAAGTCAAAACATAAACATACCTAGGAGTTTGGGGTTCTGAGAAGCTTTGCGTATAATGAGAAGCTTGTAAAGAAACTTAAGAATAGGTTTTTATCCAGGACACCAGGTCACTGTTACCAGGGTGATGGTTGTCAAAACCCTCTCAGAGTGATTGTCTTGAGGCTGAGGCTGACAGCATCACTGTTCTGTTACCAATAGCTCAATATGTGTTTGTGGTGAAAACATTTTGTTTTTTTACTGTGTTCGCTTGCCTACATACATTAATCTACTCTATGGCAGAGAACATGCTGTTTCTAGTTTCATATCAGAAGAATATGTGAAGAAAACTTGAAAACTGAAGAAGACTGTAGCCCAACTGTTGGAATTACAAAAGAGTAAGCTGCATGTGTGAAAACCAAAAAGCCTTGGGAACATGCTGGTCTTCACGTTTCTTTCACAACTGGAGGTACATACAGTACACTTTTATTCAATCGCTGTTTTCAGAAGAAGTCTATGAATAAATAAATACATTCAGGTAAAACCATTTTGGCGGCAGGAATAGTTTACAAATATATATTTTTTAGGTCGGGAAAATGTTTTCAGCGCTTTAAAGATACACCACTGATTTAAAAAATACATATCACTCTGGTTAAAGCAATTGCTAGTGCCTTGCCCCATGCACATTTGTAGACCCCTCCAGAGACTTTTATTGGTAAAAGAGTGTCATTTAGTTAAGTTTTAAGTTTGACTGTCTGAATATTGGTTCTCTCTGTGTGTATAACACTCATCTCGGCACTGATGCTTTTAACCTCACCTCTCTCAGTTCTATACTCTCAGCCTTTTCCCACTGCTACAGATAGGAAGTAGGACAATTGCAATGTTCTGAGCAAATGGCTATAAAAAATGGATTATTGCTTGCAACGCGCTTGCATGTATAACTTCAACTCCCACAGCTCTATCTTAGTGATACTTGAGGCAATACTAGTCAGCTGTGAGAACCACTCCCTTAATGAGTAAGGAGCTGCTTTTCAAGGTGCCTCTACGTCACCAATTTAAATGGCAATGTTGAACTGTTAATAAAGACCTAGATTTACTACTGAAAGTATATCACTTTTGCAACAAATGTAAAATACCTGAAATAATATAAGAAAAAATAAAAAAACTACCTGATCTCTTTTATTATAACAAATCCTAACACTGCTGGTGCCCATTAAAATCTATTGAAACAAATAGATTTTTACTAATAGTTACTATTTTCTTTTCATCTTATGCTTTTATGCCGCAATGCACTGTTCAAAAGTTATAATATGTACAGTAATTTAAAGATACACTACTGGCTACTGGTTGCCGTTTAAGTTTGGTAAACAAGTTACTGCCGTTTTTTAAGTCGAATCAAGGTGTTATTTCTTTTAAAATGACAACCTACTACTTGGGAATATATCTCGCTTGGGATTTGAACACTTGTTGCTAAATAATTGAATTTCCACCAGGTGGGTGGGAATGATTGATCATAGATTTACTGTATTGCCAAGAATAAATTTTTATATTGCAAGAATACGCAGCTAAAATGTACAGTTTATTTCCCATTTCCATGAGAGCTACATTTTAAATATTTGCTAAAGTATAATCATATCAGTGGCTGGATATGGCTATCATAAAATCATATCAATTCTTGATATGTTTTCATCAACCATCAGTAGAAGTGGTGTACCAGTTAACTGTTTGAGTGTTAAAACTGTTGAAAATAAACTGCTCCTTTGACACTTTAGTATTCACAACATATAAAATCAATTTGTAGGTAACTATTTAATCTCAGAAACATTCTAAATAATAGTAATTATTTTACAGCTTTTGCCCTACACATACTTCTACCAGTAGCCAGGCAATGTTCAGTGTAATGCACAACCATATAAATGCAAAGGTTTTTATAAACTTTTAAAAGAAGATCCTATGTAGCATAATAGAGTTTCTATTCTGGCTGCTGTTCTGGATATTTTGAAACCTGATTTGTTTTAGCAAAAAATACAGATCTTTTAGATGCTTCCAACTCCACTACCTCTTCCTCTTACTTGATCAACGATTAATGCTAAACTATGGTTGACATGCATGGTCAAATATTGCCTTTCATACCTCAGTAGACAACTAAACATAAACATGATATTTCCTTTACTTGCATGCTATACGTCATTTTCAAAATGTTTTTGAAAATATTAAGTTGTCTATTAGTCTTTTGTGACGGCATTGGAAACAAAAGAATTACATAAAGGGTCGTTTTTGTGTTCTTCATTACTGCTAAATTAGATATTTAGGGAAGGATATCAAGTAGCTATCAATGAACAGCAGGGAGCAGCTAAAACATCATCGATTTATTCAGTCAGTGCCTCTGGAAACTGTGTGTCCTATAATTTTCTCCTTTTATTGTATTATCTCTAACACCTGCTCCACAGGTTGCGGCAGAGCCACCTCCTCTTTGGCGCGCCTCGCCGTTGTACTAACCGCCGGCATGAGAACGACGGCAGCAACACACCCCACAGACACCAGTTCCCAGTTCACTTGATTACACAAACTATTTCTGTTGCCCTTGTTTGATCACTGTTGCGGGTTATTGTTGCATTGTTGTCTATTGCGTGGTTGCCAGTGAGGCAATAAAAGTCTACTGAACCGTAAGCGATTTGCCTTTGTGTTTCTTTCGTTTAGGCCTCCACCTTTTGCTCGACTCCTCGCACCATCACAATCTCTGTCATCCATGGTGCATTCATTTGCCCATGCCACCAGTCGCAAGACAGGGAAGTTTATTGAATTGTCCACAGTATGTCAGTGTAAGAGTGGCTTGCTAATTTGGAAATGCGGATGTTTTTAGAATGATGTCCCTGTAATTTCTCCAGTTGTGTAAAAAAGCCTAGAAATGCACAACATTATTTTTAGACAATGGAACTGCAATCTGTTTCTGTTGATCAGAACAGAAAACTCCCAATTCTAATAGGGGGTGATATATTGCTTGAGAAGGTGTCATTTAAGGTATGAACTGTCAAAAACCTATTATTTATGAGTGGTACTACTGTGGAACTGTGATCTTCCACTTGAATGTAAACATTTGTTTGTTATTTTGCTGGGTTGTTGTGTTGAGTTAGGTTTGGGGTTTGTGGTCTTGTGGCCCCCCAAACATGCTTTGAATATGAATACAGATAGTTTTCAATATTACAATCCGATATTTAAGAACACAAAGGATCTCTTATTCACATATACTAACTCAATTATATCTATCGATACTGCATACCGGTATTTTCTGGAATTAACTTAAATTGTATGTCCTAGAAACTTTATCCTAAGTAAGGGGTTCCCAACCTTCTTCCCACAGGCCCCCTCACATTTTTCTTTTGAAAAATCTCCCCCATCCCCCCAAAAAAAGAGATCACACAGACATTTTAATTCATATA
>JACXGI010008633.1:0-27371 GCA_016801175.1 Esox masquinongy | reverse complement strand
TTTAGCCCAGACGAGACGCTTCTGACGCTGTGTCTTGTTCAAGAGTGGCATGACACAAGGAATGCGACAGCTGAAACCCATGTCTTGCATACGTCTGTCCGTGGTGGTTCATGAAGCACTGACTCCAGCTGCAGTCCACTCTTTGTGAATCTCCCCCACATTTTTGAATGGGTTTTGTTTCACAATCCTCTCCAGGGTGCGGTTATCCCTATTGCTTGTACACTTTTTTCTACCACATCTTTTTCTTCCCTTCGCCTCTCTATTAATGTGCTTGGAAACAGAGCTCTGTGAACAGCCAGCCTCTTTAGCAATGACCTTTTGTGTCTTGCCCTCCTTGTGCAAGGTGTCAATGGTCGTCTTTTGGACAGATGTCAAGTCAGCAGTCTTCCCCATGATTGTGTACCCTACAGAACTAGACTGAGAGACCATTTAAAGGCCTTTGCAGGTGTTTTGAGTTAATTAGCTGATTAGAGTGTGGCACCAGGTGTCTTCAATATTGAACCTTTTCACAATATTCTAATTTTCTGAGATACTGAATTTGGGGTTTTCATTAGTTGTCAATTATAATCATCAAAATTAAAAGGAATAAACACTTGAAATATATCAGTCTGTGTGGAATGAATGTATACATTAGACAAGTTTCACTTTTTGAATGGAATTACTGAAATAAATCAACTTTTTGATGATATTCTAATTATATGACCAGCACCTATATATACATACACACGCTCTGTGTACGAAATGCACCCTGTTTTCTGTGTATATTTAAATTCTGACCACTTTTCATAAGGGTGTCCACAACAAGATCTACAGTATGAGGTGCCATTTGAGATACAGCCTTGAGCTTTATCTCATCTTCATTTAGCCTACACCAACTGAGTCTGCTAACCTACTGAAACGGATGATTGTTGAGGAGAGGATTGTGGATCTATGCAGTCATCGGACGCTGATCAATGACAGACAGTGAGGGCTTGACTGAATGGAGGGGTCAGTGGGTTCAGGGAAAAGTCTGCGATACATGTCTGACTGGAGCCCAGTTGAGCCATAGGAACAGGCCACTCCCCCCTTCTCACCCCTATCCCCGGTGACGAAGGTGGACAGGTGTCTAACTGTCCGATTCACACATGCAGACGGTGGCCTTTGTTTACTGATTGGCTGGTTTGTTAACTAGAGAGAGCTCCCTCTTTCTGAGACTGTCTGCTCGTGCCGTGCTACAATATGCTGCACGGGATGTGTGTCGTGCGTTTTTCGAAGCAGAGGCTGGACAAAAGATTGCATTGTCCATCTTTGGGCAAGCCAGCCGTGCCAGGCTGTATTTGAACATGTAATTACTGACAGTTATCCGTGCTTGTCAATAAGACTGGGAGACATGTCGAGCAAGTAAGTTGCCAAGGTTTATGTTTTATATAGGCTACTGATCATTTTCAGGTCCTTTGTTATTGCCAGATATGTCGGCTGCCCTCATACTGCATCTGTCTCATTGGAGAACATTGAGGTGGTCTGCTGCTTAAAGTAGAGAATCACACAAGTTGAAGGAATCTTCTATGGGTATGAGGTACAGGCCTATGAAAAGTAACCCCCCCCCCCCAAAAAATTTTTTTTACGTGACCTATCAGAAGCCCTAAGAAGAACGGTTATGGATGCCCATAGTGTGGGAGTGGTTACAAAGCCCTTTCCAATCAATTCAGAAGTATTTCACTGTCCAATGGAGCATCAAGAAATGGAGGAAAGTCCAGACCACTGGAAGTCTACATAGAAAAGGTCATCCCAGCAAATTCAGCCCAATAGGGTATGGAGAAATGCTCATAGAAGTCTCTCAGAGTTTTTGTATAACAGGCCACAATCTTACCACAATCGGTGTCAAATTGAATCAGTCAACTGTGAGAAAGAGACCGCACAAACCTGGTCAACATGTGACATCTGGAAGGAAGAAGCCTCTGCTCTCAAAAAAACCCAATATCAAGACACAACTGATGTTTGCCAGACAATATCTAAGTAAAGGCCAAAACTACTTGAACAGTGTGTGCTGGACAGATGAGTCAAAGTTGTAGTTGTTTAATCACAATTCCAGAAGCCATGATTCTGTAGGTGAAAATGAATCACTGCCTTTAAACAGAAGAACCAGTGGTATTATGGTTTGGGATTACTTTACTTGTCATCATTGAGTCAACCATGATTTCCATATTGTACCAGAGAACTGTTGAGAATTTGAGGCCATCTGTCAAAATGCTGAACATGAACCAAACATGGTTCTTGCAACAGGAGCATGACCCAAAACAAACAAGCAAAACCACAACAGAATGGCTCAATAAGAAGAAATGGAGGGTTATGGAATGGCCGAGTCAAAGCCCAAATGTCAGTCCTATCAAAATGCAGTGGGGAGACTTGAACCAGGCAGTGCATACGAGAGAACCCTAGAACATGAGCCCTTTGAAGCTGTACTGTAAAAATACATTTCCAGGGGGTGTGCTTACCTTTTGACATGCAAGTCCTGTGTCACTTTAGAGATGTCTTACAGTTTATTCTGTAAGCTTTGATACCTCTCTCCTTGAAAGAAATAAACTGCTAATTGGACCAAAATAATTTTCTCTGTACCTACTTCTTAGAGAGTTCTATTCAATGGAATTGCCATCACACTACACATTCTCTTCCATTCACTGCAGGCGCTGTGCAAGGGGAGAGAGATTCTTCCTATAATTAGGTTAGGGCTACACGGTGGGGGGTTTTTCTACAAATGCTTTGTGTACTACAGGTCACAATGCTTTGTGTACTACAGGCCATTTTGGAATCACAGCTAGGAGTCAATTCAGGTTACACTGCGGCATAGTCCAAGTGCTCCTGTCCTGAGATTCATCAATAGAGTAATTTTGTACCAGTCAACCATATTGAGCTCTGCATAACACCAGTCTGTATGGGAGGATGGCAAGAAAGATGTAACCTTAGTTAAGTACCATCTGGAGTTAAGGAAGGTATCACAACTGATGAGGGAAAAGGTTTTGTGGTCAGATGAAACCAGTTTAGAGCTTTTTGGCCAAGACAGTGTCAAAACCCACCCTAGAATAAAGTACGGTGGTGGCAGCATCATGCTGTGGGCATGTTTCTTATCAGTAGGAAATGGGCATCTTGTTAAAATGTAATGAAGAGTGGATGGAGCAAAATATAGGGAGCAGCAAGAGACCCTGCAAATCTGTCTGGAAGATTGGGCCAAAGTCACTCACAAAGTCTCTTACACTGCAAATTTGGTACGTATCTTTACCAAATATGAATCTGAGAGTTGGGTACTAATGCAAACCACATATTTCTGTTGATTTTGCTTACAGATATTTCCCAACATTAAACCAATATCTGAACCAATAACTGAATGTTTTAAAAATAAAATATCAAACAGAATGAAATGTCAATGTATGTCTTAATACAGTAATAACAGAATTTGCCAAGGTTCTGGATATTTTTACAAAGCACTGAATATGACAGGTGAAATGCAAATAAATGTCTGTACAATGAAAAGGAACACATTTTCTGGTGAGATTGCTGTAAATGTTTGTACAGATCCCATTAACTGACCCCCACCGTTACTCAGACTCTAACAAGTTACTGCAGTGAGCAAGTTACTTGAGGTTTTGTTTTGGGCAACACCAAAAACGCTCTTTAGTCTCTAATTTTGAGTGAATTAAAACCTGGTTTGCCTGTTCAATTTAAGCTACAGTCTCCTTTTTATTTTTGCTAGTTAGCTAGGTAGGGATTGGCTCCGTAAAGCTACAGTATGCAAAATAATGAAGTTCTACTCTATTAGGAAATCCCCCTTGCTCTTCCATAAAAATTGGTTCATTTCTAGTCATGGTCTATATACTGAACTACATCATTGGTTTGCTTCAAAATTAACAAAAAGTCACTGGTCTCGCTCTCTCAGCGAATCTCTCTCACTGTTGTATGTGAATGTTTGGTCTTAAATTAGTTTGTGGGTTGAACCCACTCTATAATTCCCAGCCATTGTTCTTTCATGACTCTCTGCACAGGGTCAGTCCCAAATGGCATCTTGTAATGTAGTGCCCTTCGTAGATGGAGCCCTATGGGTCCTGCTCACGAGGAGTGGACTACATATGGACTACCCTGCCTTTTGGAAGGCATCCTCTGTTGTGTCTCCTGAATGAAGTCTTAATAAAAATGTCGCCGTGAGAGAATTGCGTCAGGGTGAAAATTAAAACGCAGGAATGTTGTGTGATGTTTGAGGTCATGCTCCTCCTTACTTTGTCTCTGAGTTGTTGATTTTGTGAGTGTATGTCTTACGGGTAAAGACCAGTTCACTGAAAGGGCAGTAATACAGCCACACTGGTGTGGGCCTTAGCATCCAGGGGTAGGGGAGGCTGTTCACAGGAGGTGTGTTATCACAGAGAGGAGTTGCGGCTGGAACTGCCCAGTGGTAAAATCTGAAAGCGGCTCTTTCATCATTAAACCATTTATCCCCAAAAGGGATTTTGGATTAACTTCAAATAAGATCTGTGTTTTGTTTAGGCTTACCCCTTACTTGGCATTTTGATAACAGTGTAAATATCATCAGGACACGTTGACATGTCAACATTTAGCATCAATTCGCTCTGTAAAAAAAAAATAATAAAAGAATAATGAAGAGAGACATTGAGATCAAGAGAAATTAAGGCGGGGGAGAGAGACTGGATTTTTTTTAATCAAATTGAAAGAACTGCAGGATGGAATATAAACCATCCCACCCAAAAAGGTCTGTGGTGTTGATTGTAGTTTAAATATTATTATAAAATTCAAAGACCACACATTCAAATTAGCCATTCGTAAACTTTATATTGTGGCCTCTCTAATACGTGAAATCAAAGTTTGATCACCTTGGTTTACACAAAATTGGAGACAAATTTGACCTAAAGAATTTACTGGGAATGTGAGTAAACCTCAGAAAAATAAATCTTAATCAACAGCATACTCAATATCCTGTGCAAATTTAAAATTGTTTTCTTACCAAAACACTGCACAACTGATGTAAAAAAAATGTTTACTTAATTTATCCTGAGCAACTTTGAGTTGATACTCAAACTTTGAGTGCATAAAACGTAAGATAGGTAGATGAGACAACTACCCAACTCTAGTAGTAGTATACAGTGCCTTTGGAAAGTATTCAGACATTGTGTTGTTAAAGACTTTTAAAGAAGAGCTTAATAGGATCTGCAAGGAAGTATGGGAGAATCCACATAAATCCAGATGTGCAATGCTGGAAGAGGCATACCCAAAAAGATTCAAAGCTGTGATCACTGAAGTTTTCTGAAAGCGGGATGGGGCTGCTTTCCCACCTTCAAGGGGAAGCGGGTTCCATCGTTGAGGCAACTTTTGCGAATTGAACCAGCACTTAAGATGGCAAGCTAACTGCAAACCTGTAAAAATAGTGACAAGTGACCAGAGGGAGAATCCACACAGTTCACAAAACTACAAAAGTGTACACAAGATACAGAATTGAGTGGAGTGGGGTTTTCCTCTCTCACTTTCCTCAAATGAATATGCAGAATTACACAGAACTATCTTTGTTTCAGGCCACGGCTGGAAACACTACATGTGTAGCATGAGTGTTGAGAAGCAGACAGATGTCCTCCCTGAGGGTTAGGGGTGGAGATAGGCACGCAGCTTGGGTCCCACTCTTTTCCACATTTATATAAAGAAACTGTCCTGGGAACCAGAATCGTCTGATTCCAGACTGACCCCACTGGAATCGGACATTTGTCGCAGTGTTTTTATCCCTAACCCGGGAGGCCTACTAGAAGCGCCTAGGACTCCTCCTTAAATACTGTCAGATTTGGATCTTGATAGTGAGTCTCAGGAAGACAGAAGAAATTATAAAAAAAAAAAAAATACTTCCTTATGCCAAGACCACAAACAGTCTACCTAGACACCATTGCCCTAGCGCAAACATAATTACACCTCCATCTGCCTGAACTCCAGACCGCTCGTGACTTCAGTATGGCTGTGAATGACCTTGGAAACAATGCAAGAAGGGCCTTTTATGCCCTATGAAAATAACAAACTAAAAACCAATTAGAAACTACATGGTTGTGCTGTCTGGGGTCCTCCAACCAAGAAAGCAGAGTTGCTCATCTAGGAGGCAAGGCATTTACCAGCCGCAGGTTAACTACAACTTATTTTCTCTGCCTCCACCTCTCCTTCTACTTCAGGTCATCTGTTCTGCTCCTAGCCCCTCTCCTTGCAGAGACCGATCTCTCTCCATTGCCTGTCTTCAGATCCCCTGGGTCGACCGGAGTTCAGGGCACAGATGGCCTCCATGCCCGCTTCTGCTGGATGGCTGAACATGTGCCTGCCTTCAAGGTGCCTGGTTCACACATCCACATCCTAAACTCCCCGGACCAGTTCTACCAGGCCATGAAGGTTCGTGGACGTTAGTGTGTTAACATAAGGGACTGGGAATCTTAGTCTAAATTTGGTGTACCAACATTCCACTGGAACAGAATGAATGGATCGATTGTTTCTCGGGTGGTTCTTTGTGTTTATCACTGCGCTGTGATTGACAGGGAATGTGTACACTGTTTTCTCCAGTAACTGTGTGTCTCTGTCTGTGTCATGTTTGACTTTTCCCTGCTCTCTTTGTGTACAGGTCTGTATTTGTGATGGTGACAGTCAGTCATGCTGGTTAGGTTTAGGGTAAAGGTTACACTTGGTGCCAGGGGTTAGGAATAAGGGTTAATGGTTGGTATTTAGGGTTATGGTTAGGAAAAAAAACGATTTGATTAGGAATAATCCCCACAAGGATAGTAAATCGTGTCTGTGTGTTGAGGGAGTTAAACACTCTGGGTGTGTCCTTTTAATCTTATTAGTGTTGTTTTCTGTTCAGGCTCACATAAAGACGGCTAAGAAGCGAGTGGTAATGGCCTCGCTTTATCTGGGTACAGGACCCCTGGAACGGGACCTGGTGGACTGTATGCAGGAGGCTTTGGAGCGTTCCCAGGAAGAGGGTGACAACCCCGATCTGCAGGTCTCCGTTCTACTGGACTACACACGTGGCTCACGAGGTAGGAGTGTGTGGACTTCTATCTGCACGTATTTGTGCGCATGCGCGTGAGAGGGGCAACGCAGTCTCTTCCCACCACTCCCCCACCTGGGTCAGTCTGCCTGTGTGTAACCCGTGGACCTGTGTGTGTAGGGGAGACTAACTCCAGGACCATGTTGCTGCCATTGCTACAGCAGTATGGCCGTCAGGTCCGTGTGTCTTTGTACCACACCCCGGATCTGAGAGGCCTGCTCAGGCTCCTGGTCCCACAGCGCTTCAACGAGACCATCGGGGTACAGCATATCAAAGTCTACCTGTTTGACGACGACCTCATCATCAGCGGGTACAACCACACACACACACACACACACACACACACACGTTGATTTTGGTGTTGTGTTCATTTGGTATCTTTTCAACCTTTGGCCTCTTTTTGTTTCGCTTTCCCATGTCCCCCATACAACCGGGGCAGGGCCAACCTGAGTGACTCGTACTTCACCAACAGACAAGACCGCTATGTGCTCTTGGAGAACTGTGGAGAAGTGGCAGACTTCTTCTCTGATCTGGTGGGCGCCGTGGGAGACGTGTCACTGCAGCTGAAGCCCGACAACTCTGTCGACATGATTGACGGCATGGTGCACCCCTACAGAGGTACCTCTCACACATGGATGCAAACAGATCACACATGCACACCCCGGCTCCTTGTGCATTTTGTCTGGCAAGCTGTCATAATGTTGTGTAATCGGTTGTCCTTGGAAAGGTTAATGGAATTAGATTAGCCGCAAATATAGCCTAGGAGGTGAAGAGTGACACAGCGAGAGAGGGGGTGGTGGGGGTTTTAACCAGAGAATAGTCAGACCGTTAGGATGTTGGGTCGAGTGCTGAATGACATCATGTCTGCAGGACCGGACCACAGTTGTCAAAGACCAGGAATAGAGCAGTGATGTCACATTGTTGCTGGTAAACAATATGGAGTGGGAGGACACACACTTATTAGTGAATGAAGTACCCCAGGTCAAAGATGGCTGCCTTTACAGTAAAAGCATGTCTTTAGAATGAACTCATCCTGAGCTTGCACGCATCCATCTTACCCTCTCCTCTCCCGTTCTCTCCCTTCCTCTCTCCTCTCCTTCTCCCTCCTCTCCCACTCTTGAGTCATGTCTGCGGTTGGCGCCAGCTGCCAGGCGATATTGACCCACAGCCCTAATGCCCAGAACTGGATGACCTGCTGTACTTACTCACTCACCTGCTCCGCTGCACATGTATTTAGTGTGTAGTTATCCAGATTGGTGTGTTTATTCTCTTACTGTACCTCACTCTTTGTTGTCCCTAGGTAACCGGGATGATTTCTCAACGTCAGCCCGGCGACACGTCATGGCAGCGGTGAACACGGCTCGAACGCGGCAACATGTCTCAGAATCAAACCGTTTGGAGAGGGAGTTGGTTGAGGGGGAAGGAGAAGACAGAGGGAAGGAGGACACTTGGGTTTTTCCTTTAATTCAGATGAAACCCCTCGGAATACAGGTGGATGAGCAGATCACACAGGTGTGTATGCGCGCTCGTGCACACACTCTCTCTATACTTTACCAACTATGACTGAACTAATAACTGTCATGGCACCTGTTATCTTTTAACATAGTTTTAACATAGCCTGTGCGGCCTGTCCTTGTTGCCTGACAGCGGTTGCTGACTGATGCAGATGCCGGGGCCACTGTGTTCCTGACCTCCGGGTATTTTAACCTGACTAGGGCATACATGTCGCTGGTTCTGAGGGCGGGCGCCGACTACCGGATCCTCACCGCCTCTCCGGAGGTTAACGGGTTTTTCGGCGCCAAGGGAATTGCTGGGGAGATCCCATCAGCCTACATCCACATTGCCAGACAGTTCTACACCAAAGTGTCCCAGCTGGGACAGCAGGAGAGAGTTCACCTCTACGAGTACCACCGAGCACAATGGACTTTTCATGCCAAGGGTGGGTGATGCACACAGAAAGTAATGCTTGTCCTGAGAGCTGAGATTGATTCGGATTGGTTGTCCTCCTTTGTGCTGACTGCTGGTTGGGTGTGTTATGACTGATGATTTGATGTTCAATCGTGAAACAGTAGGCTGCTGGGAAGTAGAGGGTACAGCCCAAATGGCACCCTATTCCCTACATGGTGAATTAAACTTCTAACCATAGTCCTCTGAGTAACAGGGTGCCATTTGGAACTGAGACAGGCTGGAAGACACAGACGGAGTCAGCCAGTTTGACCACTTTCTACTGTTCCGGTATCTGGCCCCGCTGTTCAGTCCCTGTGGTAACCCAGACATGTCGTGGGTCGAGTCATTCACCATTAACCCCGGGCCAAGGAAACACGCACGGGGCGCGCACACTGTTATTCCTGGGTTTGGATGACTTTTGGGGATTTCTGTATTTTTTTTTTTTTTTTTTTTTTTTCTTCAATCATATTACCGAATAAAAAGGCAACGTGTGCAAACGAAAGAACTGTGAAGAATCCGAAACCCACATTTTCATTAATCCATGGTGTAGTGGTCCTTTCTTGGTGTACTGGTGCTGTTGAGGTGGACAACATTTACAGACAGAGTGAATGGGTCGGAGGTGTCTTGATGTGGTGAGTTCTACTGTTGCACAAGATCACAACGTGAGGAAAGACATGTTTCAGGTTCCCAGAGGGTTTCGTCATGATTGACCTCAAGTACCCTTTGCCTGGCAGAGGATGATTTTTGGAAAGGAGCGGCCTGTTGATTCAGAACTAAAATGATAGTGCATTAGTAGTTAGGTAAGTGTGTGTTTCTATAGAAGCTTGAGGAGGTATGGTGGCCACACAATGAGGAAGGCACAGTGAAGCAGCGTCAGTGGAATGTAATTTAATGCGCTCGTAGAGAAGTCCTGTTTATTAGATAAAGCTGTCCATTTCCCGTAAGCACAGCACACTGCAGGAGAGAACGGGGGGAAGACTAGGCGCACACACACACAGCACCCAGCTGGGAGAATCAATGACCATTACAGTAGAACCAACCCTGACCCCCAGCTGCAAAAAAAGCACGTAGGAAAACTGCTCTCGCTCTATTTACCAATCCCCCTTTTATCTCTCCACCAGTCCCACTTTTCCCTCTCTCCCCTCTCCCTTCCTTCTCACTTCTCTCTCTCCCTCCCCCCTCTCCATCTCTCTTCCTTCTCCCTCTCTCTCTTCCCCCATCTCTATCTCTCTTCCTTCTCACTCGCTCTCTTCCCCTCTCTCTATCACACCCATTCACTCTCCCTCTCTCTACCACTCACTACACTTTTCTCTCTCTCTCTCGGTCTCTCTGCAGGGCTGTGGTACTACCTGCGGGGGCAGGTGTGGCCGTGCCTGACTCTGATTGGTTCTCCTAACTTTGGCTATCGGTCTGTGCACCGGGACCTTGAGGCCCAGATCGTTATTGTAACAGAAAACCAGGAACTGCAGGCCCAGCTGCAGGAGGTAGGCCAAACCACAACTCAGCTCTTGTAAAGGACTATATTACTTTGGTTGTCTGAGTGCCCGGTATGTGCAAAGCAGACAGGATAGGAATACCTGTTTGAAACCTTAGACTCTTTGATGTGACTGTGAACTGATCTATCGCTAAACTGACGCTTAATTTAATGACCTGAGATTAACGGCCACTCCCCTCCATAAAGCCTTTTTCCTTCTCTTTTCTCTCTTTCACACACAGGAGCAGGAGATGTTGTACCAGAGGTCTACAGAGGTGTCCAGCTCTACATTCCAGCAGCCAGATCGCCACGTAAAGCTGTGGGTCAAACTGATCACTCCACTGATCAAGAACTTCTTCTGAAAGACTCACTCAGCCAATCACAGGTAACTCACACAGAAAAGAGCCAGGCTGGGTGATAGTCCTTTCAGTATGACCCACGGAAGTTTGGCCATGGAAGGAAAAAACATTGTGCTTGATTTTGGCAACCCTATATGGCTCTTGAACAATAAATTTGTTTTATAAAAAATTTTTTTCAACACACCAGTGCTAGCTCAACACAGTACTTTTTCCAAATTTTACTGAATTACTAATTCCTATTCAGTAAAAATAAACCAGTCACTGCTGTGTACCAGCCTGCAGTCCCAACCCAACCTAGTCTGCTTTATCTGATTTGGGTTAAGTTTAAAGGTTTGGGTTAGGATAATACTAGGTATTGTCGGTACTCACTTTGATAGTGAAACCGACAGATGTGTATGTTTATGTTTCTCTGCAGGAAGTGTTGTTCTTTTTTATAATGGTGACGGTAAATGGTCTCGTGTTACCATATTATGCCACTCAGTGTGACAAAGTGTCAGTGTATGGGATCAGTCGCTGGGAAGGATCAAAGATAGATTGGCCACATTCCTTCTCATGCTGCGAAGTACTAGAGGAAAATGTCACCACATTCATGCAACTACATGGTCATAGATGGTATCTAACTGTAGGGTATTTTTGTTCCTACAGCTACGCGTACTGTCTGATCTAAAAAATAAAGTCTCTTATCTCTCACTTACAGGAGATTAGGCTCAGCATGCACATCAGGCGGTTGTCTAGGGCGGCAGATTGACATGCTAATAATTACATGGATTCACCTTTAATAACACACTTCACATTGATCTGCACCAAAACAAGAGGAATAATAATACAATGTTGCAGTTCTGCTGCAAACTGTTACATTTATTGCCAGGCCCAAATAAATGTAACTGTAAGATGATGAAAAAATTAAAGGGGATGTCTCAAACTTAGCTGAATTAAATCAAAACCTAGCTGAATTAAATCAACAGCTTTACTTGTGTAAAAAAGCTATTAAGATTGCACAATTATTCATTACACTTTAGTGCTTGTTTTCTCACTTAAAGGAAAAGTTTGCTATTTTTGAACCTGGGGCCTTTTTCTGATTGTCTAGCATAATCCTGGACTGTGGAGACCCTCTTTTTTTTCAAATTATTTCAGTTTTGAGTTTGTTCGAATTATTATTATTATTTTATTTATTTTTTTAAAAGGAAAGCCTTTCTCCAGGCTACAATGGACGTGAATGGGGCAACCGCTATAGTGTTCGAAAATATATGACACATTAGTTTTTCCAAAACGGGAAGTCCAGGGTATAATGATATAGGTCTCTGTATGTTCTCCTGAAAAAAATGTTCCAAAACTAGCACTGTATCAATGCTTATGTTCTACGTTATACAAACTTCTTTCATAAACGATGCACTACCTGAGAACATAGTGCTCATAAGTTTGCAGAAATTGTGAAATTTTGGCATTGATTTTGAAAATATGACTGATCATGTAAAAAAATGTCTTTTATTTAAGGATAGTGATCATATAGTTGTTTGGATCCTTTTTAAATCATAATGATAACAGAAATCACCCAAATGGCCCTGATCAAAAGTTTACATACCCTTGAATGTTTGGCGTTGTTACAGACACACAAGGTGATACACACAGGTGAAAATGGCAATTAAAGGTGAATTTCCCACACCTGTGGCTTTTTAAATTGCAATTAGTGTCTGTGTATGAATAGTCAATGAGTTTGTTAACTCCCAGGTGGATGCACTGAGCAGGCTATATACTGAGCCATGGGGAGCAGAAAAGAACTGTCAAAAGACCTGCGTAACAAGGTAATGGAACTTTTTATAAAGATGGAAGGATATAAAAAGATATCCAAAGCCTTGCAAATGCCAGTCAGTACTGTTCAATCACTTAAGAAGTGGAAAATTCGGGGATCTCTTGATACCAGGCCAAGGTCAGGTAGACCAAGAAAGATTTGAACCAAAACAGCTATCAGAATTGTTCGGGATACAAAGAAAAACCCACAGGTAACCTCAGGAGTAATACAGGCTGCCCTGGAAAAAGACGGTGCAGTTGTTTCAAGGAGCACAATACGACGACACTTGAACAAAAATGAGCTCCATGGTCAAGTTGCCAGAAAGAAGCCTTTACTGTGCCAATGCCACAAAAAAGCCCGGTTACAATATGCCCGACAACACCTTGACACATCTCACAGCTTCTGGCGCACTGTAATTTGGAGTGACGAGACCAAAATAGAGCTTTATGGTCAATACCATAAGCGTTAAGTTTGGAGAGGGGTCAACAAGGCCTATAGTGAACAGAATACCATCCCCACTGTGAAGCATGGTGGTGGCTCACTGATGTTTTGGGGGTGAGTGAGCTCTAAAGGCATGGGGAATCTTGTGAAAATTGATGGCAAGATGAATGCAGCATGTTATCAGAAAATACTGGCAGACAATTTGCATTCTTCTGCTCGAAAGCTGCGCATGGGACGCTCTTGGACTTTCCAGCACAACAATGACCCAAAGCACAAGGCCAAGTTGACCCTCTAGTGGTTACAGCAGAAAAAGGTGAAGGTTCTAGAGTGACCATCACAGTCTCCTGACCTTAATATCGTCGAGCCACTCTGGGGAGATCTCAAACATGCAGTTCATGCAAGACGACCATAGACTTTGCATGACCTGGAGGCATTTTGCCAAGATGAATGGGCAGCTATACCACCTGCAAGAATTTGGGGCCTCATAGACAACTATTACAAAAGACTGCACGCTGTTATTGATGCTAAAGAGGGCAATACACAGTATTAAGAACTAAGGGTATGCAGACTTTTGAACAGGGGTCAGTTTTAATAGCAGAATTTACTAGCTAGCAACAATCAGAATTCATGGGAATTCATCACATTGGTTCGACAATGTGCGTTTCCCAGTTGTGATGATAAAATGAAATCTAGCTCACGGATAATTTTTTTTTTCATAGGCTTCCATTCTCCAACCCTGAAAGTATGAGACTTTGGCTCATCCTCCTACAGATTGATGCAAACACTCCAGTCAATCAACTTTGCTTGGCTGACCATTGGGTTTGCGGGGAACATTTTGATGTTGCTGACTTTACTAAGAATGTACAACAAAAAGGCAATACTAAACATAATTTCTTTTAAATACGTCTGTCCCCCGTGTCGGACTTGCAGTGCAACCAAACAACCCAGCAGTACAGGTGTGGGGCCAAATCCTATTCATTAGCCTGCTATGAAATTAAACCTACTTTGGGGAGGCAACATTTTATTTTCATTCATTGCAATTATCAGAGGAACCCGAGTTTTTTCGAAACTGTGTAGGAATGCAACTGGCATGGCCGTTCCAAACAGGAGAAATTGTGCTAATGCTAAGGTAGTAGATATTTCAGTACCTACACATACCAATGCCGCAGGAAATGGCTTACGACAGTATTTTCGAAATAGCTATTACATGCCTACTTACAGATTTGAGAGTTGTTTGGTCCTTCCGGCCTGTGCCTCTTTTTCCAATTTATTTTGGGGATGTGGAAGGTTTCCAAAACAGCCTAATTTATGACAGCCTGAAAGTCAGTGCTGTCTGTTGTGCACGCTGGAGCCGATTGAGACTCATCCACGGACACATCTAGGTTCTCGATGGCATTAGGTAGCAATAAATCCAAATTCTTACAGCACAAACTCTCCTCTTCACTGGGCATCTGTTTACACCTCTGGCAAGAACACCAAAAGTCCACCAAAGTTCTTGGTCTGGCCTAGGCCGCAAAGTTGGGTAGTTGCAGATCTTCACCTTTCCTCTCATCTATTGCTTCTAATTCCTTGTCTGTATTCTCTGGCTCAAACCTGTAGGCATGCAATCTTCTTCAAACAAAAATAAGTTGTATTAGCTGCTGGTAAACAGACACAAATAGACTACTAGCTAACGTGGGCTACAGTTTTGTAAACAAAGCCTGTGACTGGATATAGCCTCCTCGCAAACACATTCATCCATGCGACATTAGCTAATACAATTCATTATCCAGAAAGAATAAACAGCGATAACCATTGATGCAATGCTCGTTTTGGCACAAATTGTTTTTGGAGAACATACAGAGACCTATATCAATATACCCTGGCCTTCCCATTTTGGAAAACAAATGTATCATATATTTTCCAACGCTATATCGGTTACCCCGTTCACTTCCATTGTAGCCTGGAAAGAGGCTTCCTTTAAAAAAATCAAACTCAAAACTGTAATAATTCAAAAAAGAAGTGCCTCCACAGTCCAGGATTATGCTAGATAATCAAAAAAAAAAGGCCCCAGGTTCAAAAATTGCAAACCTTTCCTTTAATTACACACTTATTTCACTACAAATAATTTGAAGCCCTACTCCCTCAGTGTGTTAATATAGATATTTTTACCATGCACTGGTATAATTGAGCTTGTTCTACAAACTTTTATATAATATAACTTATAATAAAAAACGTAATATTAAGTTAATACACTGCTCAAAAAAATTAAGGGAACACCTTAATCACACATTGGATCTCAATGAATTAAATACATTAAAGATCTTTACTGTACATTGTGTAATTCGTTGAGAACTAAATTATGTAACAACGGTCAATGGAAACCAAAATCACCAACCGATTGGGGGCTGGATTAAAACTCAGACCGAAAATAAAAGTAAACAACTGAAATCACAGGCTGTTCCAGCTTGTGAATTTCATCACGGCAGCTCATAGTCTGACTCAGTAGTGTGTATGGCCCCCACGTGCCTATACGCACTCCCGACATGGTCTGGGCATGCTCCTAATGAGACGGCGGATGGTGTCCTGGGGGATCTCCTCCCAGACCTGGATCAGACCTCGACAGTCCGTGGCATTACTTGGCGGCGTGGGATGCACCAATACATGATGTCCCAGAGGTTCTCAATTGGATTCGGGTCTGGGGAACGTGAGGGCCAGTCAATGGCATCAATGCCTTCGTCCTCCAGGAACTGCCTACACACTCTGGCCACATGGAGCCGGGCATTGTCCTGCACCAGGAGGAACCCAGGGCCCACTGCACCAACGTAAGGTCTGACGATGGGCCTGAGGATTTCATCCTGGTACCTAACAGCAGTCAGGGTACCGTTGGCAAGCACGTGGAGGTCTGTGCGACCCTCCAAGGATATGTCTCCCCAGACCATCACTGACCCACCGCCAAACTGGTCATGCTGGATGATGTTGCAGGCAGCATAATGTTCACCACGACATCTCTAGACTCTTACGTCTGTCACATGCTCAGTGTGAACCTGCTCTCATCTGTGCAAAAGAATGGGACGCCAATGACGGACCTGCAAAATCTGGTGTTCTCTGGCGAATGCCAATCGAGCTGCACGGTGCTGGGCTGTGAGCACAGGTCCCACTAGAGGACGTCGGGCCCTCATGCCACCCTCATGGAGTCTGTTTTTATGGGACTTTTATGGGACCAACACTCCTCATGTAACAGCCCGTCTCCTGGTATCTCCTCCATGCTGTTGAGACTGTACTGGCAGACACAGCAAACCTTGTGATGGCACGTATGGATGTGCTATCCTGGAGGAGCTGGACTACCTGTGCAACCTGAATGGGCTGCAGGTACCGCCTCATGCTACCAGTAGTGACAAAGACACTAGCAAAACACAAACTAGAAAATAATCCATCAGAGAGCAATTGTATGTGGCCACCACCTGCAAAACCATTCCCTTTTTGGGGGTTGTCTTGCTGTCGCCTCTCCAGTGCATGTGTTGTCACTTTCATTTGCACCAAAACAGGTGACATTGATTCACAATTGCTTATGCTTCCTACCTAGACAGATTCATATCCCTGAAATTTAATTGACTTGGTGTTATACTGGTGTTATACATAACTATTAATTAGTAATCTTAATTTTTAATGGATTTTGGGTGTATCAATATTTTTGTACTCCAACTGGTTTGGCTATTTATTATTTAGGGATTATTTAGGGACTAAAACAGGTTTCAATAATAAAAATAATGTTTATGCAACCAGTAGGATGTGGCATATCTCACACAGTCTCTCTCACACTCACACACACACACACATACAACATGACTGTTAAATGACCTAGTCCGGGAAACTGGTTATCTCCGGGTTATCTATTCACGGACATCCTTCCCGCCCTTCTCTGAAAAACAACCACACACATAGCTACAAACACACCAGGTGTGACAGTGACATTTTGAAATATTTTGGCATGGAAATTACACTAGTGCAGACGGTCATCTGTTTTGAAAATACAGCAGAGGTTACACGTAGTCTAAATTAATGGTAAATGTGTCATTTTGTGATTGGAATGTCTTTCTAAATAGGAGTAGAATGTTTCTGAAGGCTGATACGTTTGTGGATGCTACAATGATTGTGATAGGTGAAGAATATCTGGTTCCCAGGTTGTTGCTGAAAATGAGAATGTGTTGTCAGTCATACTTTGTATAATAATAATGGAGAATGTCAAGTGAGCCATAACAATAAATGTCGCTGACCAAATACTTTTGGAACTCATTGTAGGTCTGTGGTTGTCACTGAAGTACTAAGGTGCAATTTGGTGAAATGGCAGAGAAAAAACCCAAGCAAGAATCTTACAATACCTGACTGGTTAAAGATGTTCTTATCTACAGTCCAATAGCTATAACACAGATAGAACATGGAGCCAGATGGTCTGCCGGATGCTGAAATCTGAAGCATCCAGGTATTTCTACTCTTCACTGGGAGAGAGCCCAGTGGCCGGTCAGCGGGAGCCTATTCTGCCTGTTGTGTGCAATTGATGGCTAAAATAATTGCATCCTTTAATTTTAAATCAGTTCCTGTTTTAGTTTGGGGAACTTTGTTTTAGTGTTTCAATCTAAAACGTTTTTCTTTCTTTTGTTTGAGAAAATGTATAGAAAGACGTGGCATGTTGTCAACCCCTTCTGTACTGGCACTTGGCTGGAAACCCTCCAATACACACACCTCACTTTCCCATTGAAAGGTTTGCACTAAGAACAAGAGATATTTGCTATACTGGTAAAGGCTGACCCCTAGGGGAGTTTTCTAGGCACAGTGAGAGAACATTAAAGGTGCCACATGTAAGATTTTTACTGTAGTGTATTACTTGCATGCATAAACACAAATGACCATTAGACATCTAAAGCAATGTTTCAAACATTGTTTTTCTACAAAATTGTTCCAGAGTTATTCCCCATTTAAACTATCTTGCCAGTCTGTCTATCAGTTGCATTCATTTGTAATCTCCTCATACTTGCTTTAGACACTCTCACAACTATCCTTCCCAACCTAAACCAGCTAACACCATTGTGGACAAGTTGAGTCATTGATGAAATTCAGTGTTATAAATGTTAGAGGCAGGTTTCTACACAGTGTCCCTTAAACACTGGTAGTTTTTTTCTTTTTTCCTGGTGTTTCTAAAATCAGCATTCATCTTTAGGACAAAAATCATGTACCTAATTTATAGCTGTATTGAGGATTATGTCCCTGTGCTTGAGAGAATCCTAATGTCATGGTTTTTGAAAAATATATTTTTATTTATTTAAAAGGTATATTAAAGTGTTGTGACTTTTTTCTTTGTCACACGCTGAGGAGCAGGCAGACAGCGGCCAGTACCCACTTGGCAGGCTTCTCCTTGGTCTTAAGGTTGAAGGTCCAGATGAAGGTGGGTCCCCTCATGCGGGTCTTGTAGACAGGACACTCGTACATGTTCTTGGTCTCCTGCCGGTCCACTGGTACGGCCTTGATTAAGATCACTGGCATGTTGGGGGTCAGTTCCTTCAGTCGAGCGTCTGCTATCACCCCCGTCTGGGTGTCCCAACGCGCCCCTGCACACACCGTATGAAGGTTTGAACGGAAACCATCATCAACCCCTGCGACGGTGGATATCTGCATCACTGAACAAATGGACCACTTTACCATTGCTTGAAGAATTAGCACTGTGTTTTTGTCATGGAAAGTAGTGAGGTCTTTTTTATTTGTGTTTTAATTTAACTGAAAACATTCATATGAATCTATTTATCTAACAGCAGCTGAGTACATGTTGTCAGCAGGAGGAATGTTAGTGTGTTCGTCAACCTTTCCAATAGTTCTGCATTGACAGAGGGAAAGGTTTTGTATCATGAGAGGAGATGCATGAAGGTAATGAAACCGGTGTGTATGAACATGTGGGTTTATACAGTAAATGCATTTCACCTAATTTCCAAAAATGTATTTATGAGGGGCTGGGGAAAAATTTCTGTAGTAAGTGCCAATAAAATGCAATTAAAGCAAAAGGGCTGAGGTTTTCATCTTGAAACAGCCATAAACCCATTGTGACGGGGAATGGAATCTTGTACTGAAACAGACGTACGAAAATAATGTAAGTTGCTATGGAAAAGCGCTTCAGCTAAATCACTAAAATGTAATGTAACGGTATACAACAGAGAGACAACTATTGGCAGAGACAAGTTTCACAGAAATTGGCAAACCTGACTTACTGTCAGGAATTCCAGTCCAGACGGGCCCTCACCCTGTGTGGAAAGCAGTCACAAAGTGGACAGTTTTGTCCCCCAAGATTACTACAGTACTCCAACCATCTCATGTGTGTGTGGTTGACTATCTTTGTAACAAAAAATGATTTGTGTTTTTAAAATGTCAATAAATATTTGACTGAACTTGATGTTTAGTGTGTTAATGACTGAGTGTGTATTGTCCAGAAGATAGAGGAAGATGTTCCTCATTGATTAAAGAGTGTATACTTACGTTTTGAGAGATACAAATCCCAATGTGGTCAGTTAGGAATGAAATGCCCTAATCTATTTTGTAATCGGGGCCTGGTATTTTTGGGTTTAACAGTGTGTTACCCTTTAGGCCCTGGTCAGAACTGTGTAGGAGCATGCTGGCGTATAACCGTACCCTCCATGTAGAGGCCATAGATGTAGGCCCCTTCCCTGGGAAGGCTGGTCATGTCCTCGCGGTTCTTCTTGGTTACCTCTACAGACAGACACATCCTGTCTAGAGGCCACTCGTTTTTCCTGGCCGTGGACTGCATGATGGCAGTGAGGAAAGACTGGGGGTTGAAGAAACCAGCCAGCCACACACTAGTGGGGAGAGCAAAGTCACACGTCCATGCCTCCAACTCCTACACACACACACACACACACACACACACACACACACACACAGAGTGACCAACAAGAATACATAAAGCATCAGAGCATGAAGAGTATGTACAGAGATAATACTAATTCTGATGAATTGTAAGTATAAATCAATACATCTTGAAGTATCTACAAATTATATTCTGCAATTCAACAGGAAGAAATTAGTAATATCCAGTTAGTGAACAGGGCCCTGCTTCATTGCAGTATCTGCCGGTGGAGTCAGAACTGTCAATGTCTTCCAAAGCACTTCTGATGTCCTGGGTCTTATGCTGCTCACTCAACCAGAAATCGACAAATTATTGTTTTGATTTATTGCAATTTAACCAAACCCTGACTGCAGTTATACTGTAATTTCTATGTGTATGACCTAAACACAGCATATGTGGCCTCAATGGGAAAAGACCTGGCATCCAGAGATACACTATTGGACTGACAGATCGGTGTCCTGATCAGAGGTTGTATTTGGGTGTACCTTGATCCTGAGCAGCAGGTCGGCATACCAGCCCCCCAGGCCCTGTAGGGAGGGGTAGGCCAGCTTGGTCCAGGACTCTGGCACTGTGTCCAGGAACAGAGAGTTACCCAGGTCCTCCATGTCTGTGGTGATGGTCAACTCACCCTATAGACACATGGTGAAACATCACATACCACTGACTTGACAACACACCAGCTGTAAAGCCACCGTCCCTCCCCTACCTTGAGTCCCAGGTTGAGTTCTTTGAGGGAACGTGCAATCTCCTTGGTGAGGAAGTTCATCCTCTCACACTCCTGGAAGGCCACGATAATATAGGGAGTTCTCTCCTCCACCTTGGCCATGATCTCTATCATGTTGAAACCATCCGGCAGTTTTTCCAAGATCTCATCCAGGATGCCTTTCACCTGTAGGGGAAACATCGTTTCAGGTCAAGAGTAGTGGGTGGGGGGGGGGTGTATACCTACTTGACCCTCATACCTTCTCTTCTCGGGAAACCCCCCCTCCCGCGGTAGCGTCAGACTCTTTGGGCTGCATCTCCAGCACAGTTCGGAACAGCTTCTCAGAGGTAATGGTGAGGAAGCCAATCTCGGCGTTGGGGTGGAGGCCATACAGGTAGGGGCTCTCTGGAGGCAGCACCTCATCAATATAAGTATGGTAACCCTGGACGGAGACAGACACAAGGGTTGCTGAGAGGTAACAATACTTGTCTTTAAGGGTGATGCCTGGCTTTGTAATGAAACTGTTTTCAGACCTTGTAGTTAGAGTTGGGCGGGACAAGGAAGCCAGGTGCGAGGTAAAGTTCCCCCTCTAGCATCTCAGGTCTGATGTACTCCTGCAGGTAAGTACGACACAGCTTCCTGTCCCAGTCGTCTGTGATGTGACCACCATACATGATCTCCCCAAACAGATAGCGTAGGTCATCCCAGGGCACCTTGAGGGGGAGTAGGAAGTAAGAGAAAAAAAAAGCTGGGGTTCACTTAGTGTATATCTCTAGGCTGACTGAAAGATTTTCAGATTGAAAGGAAATTTGACATACGACAAAAAGATAATCAACAGGCCTTTGTTTATAGCTTGCAATGCATGAAAGGGATCTTGCTGTATCATGGGGCAACTAAAGAAGTAATGAACAGGTCAGAGGGAATTACTGGTTGAAGAACTGTGTAAATGGGAGAGTACTGAGTCCCCACATTTAGATGAGAAAAGGAATGTGAGAAAGGGGATCTGGTCCCTGTTCATTTGTTTATGGTCATCATTGAATGGTACCAGTAGATCATTGGGTCCTCTGTCAATCTGTTTGTCTGTTTAAACCACCTGTTTATCTGGTCTATCTGTTAATCTGTCTGTTCTTTTGTTCTGCATAGGGAAAGCCCAAGGCCTCTGGGAAGGGGGGTGGCCCAGTGGGGTGACTCCTCTAGGAAGGGGGGTGACTCCTATTTAGCCAGGGTCCGAATATCATTCAATAACCAGTGGGTTGGATCTGAGCCTAACCACAAAGGTTCAATTTGAGTATTCAGACTTTTCTCCATAATTTGTGGTAATTTCCATGACAGTGTTATTACACACAAACACACCTTGGAGTTGGCCTCCAGGTAGTTGTAGAGCACATTGACGGAGATCGTGAGGTCTCCGTTGTTGAAGGGGTAAGATCTGTTCCAGCCCTGAGCTCCAAACTTCCTCCTCTCAGCCACAACAGCGTGGAAGTAACATAATGCAAACAGGATCACTTTGAACTCAGAATCCTTAGAGCACATCTCCAATGTGTCCTAGAAACACAGACACAGGAAATAAAGTATAAACACAGACTACATGAATCTCAAATGCACTGTTCAAATTTATGAGAGCAAATATAGTGAAAGAACATAAGTACATGGCAATGTATATATGTTGTATGGAATTATGTGAATTGTTTCTGTATGTGTATTATTTAACCTATTGTATTCCTGGCGATGTCAGGTAGTAACTGCCTATAACCACATTTTAAGGGTTATTGAGAAAGATTGTAGCATCTGCATTAAGAACATGTGCAAGCCTGTGTTTGATGCCTACAGTTTTGTCAGGAAGAAGCTTCATCTGAATTGGGGTTAGGTTTAGGATTAGAACTAGAGTTAGGGTTAAGTTAATCCATGAAGGTTTAGGAGTTAGGGTTAGGTTAGGTATATTGATGTCAGGGTTAGTTTCACATTAGGATTAGGGGGTTGGGTAAAAGTCATTTTTAAAGGTTCCAAATTGCCGGTCACCTTGACAGTAAACCCAACGTGTGTGTGTGTGTGTGTTACTTGGTTGAAGAGGTAGAGGGCCTTGTGCAGGTTGGCCTGCATGCCGGTGGGCGGTTCGTTGGTGATCTTGATGCAGTTCTCCAGCAGGCCCTGGGGGATGATATGTGATTCTGGCGTGGGGGCTGGCTCAGCTGACATGTACACACGGAAGTCACTATTGCTACCAACGCTGTAGCGCTCCACTAGTTTATCCAGGACGCCCAGCCACTTGGCCACCAGATGGATGTTCTACAAAGACAGGGTTTATGATGTCATTCCTGGCAAGGATTCTAGTTAGTCTATGAGTAGTTTAGATACTTCTACAGATGCAGGTATCTGAAACCACAATTAGGAAGAACACATTGCAGACAATGTCTGAATCCCAAATGGAACCCTTCTTAGTGCACTAATCTTGATCAGTGTTTTTGAGTGGGCTACAATAAATATGGGTTTAAACATGTCATCACCCAACCCATTATTGTCTTCATCTCCACATTGACTCTGTGTTGTGCTGTGAGTGGAGAGTGCCTGGTGGCAGACATTGTACCTGCAGTATTACCCAGTGTCCCTCTCTAGCTGCCAGTTCCAGAGCCACCTCGGCCACCACCTCCTGGCCCTGACCCAGAGACACGTTGTGCAATTTCCCATTGTCAAAGGTGAAGCCCATCTTCCGACCTGGACCGAACGTCGGGACGACAGGTTAGACGTGAAACAGACATGGTTCAAGGCTTGTGGGTGTGTGTGCTGACCTAGAGCCTCCACGTCTTTCAATGGGTTCACTCCCGGCGAGAGGATGAAGAACATGGGAGTAGATGAGGTGCTCTCCTCAAATGAAACGGCAAACTCCACACTCCTCCCCTGCACGTACTTTGTGCCCATTTTCTCCTCCACAAAATTACTACAACACACCAAAGTAACAGTCAGTATCACCGAACAAACACCTGCTTCCTCTATATCTGTACAGTGTGGGTGCGTATGTCTCCTACCTGATTGCATAGGACATGCGATCAGGTCTCAAACACCTCATCATGCAGAGCTTCTGGAGGCCTGTTTTGCTCTTCCACTCCTGGGGAAACGTCTCCTTCTCCGGAGCCTCTGACTCCACAAACTTCTTCCAGCGCTTTGCTGAGCCCTCAATGTCCCGGTCCAAGTTCTTAAACTCACCAAACTCTGACAGGGCCTAATGCACATGCCACCATGAATCAGCTTTGCATGTGAATAGTGTGTCAGTCAGAAATGCATTCTGGGACTTTTAACCACAGGTTGTGAAAGTGGTGCAGTTGAGCAAAAACAGGTGCACAAAAGAAATGACTTGCCAAAGTCCCAGACTGCATCTTCAAGTGTGTGCGTGTTGAGGCTGTGCCCACCTTAATGCCACCCCAGCCCGGGCTGGCCAGGAAGTCAACAGGAGAGCTCAGGCCGGCTTTGAACGGGAACCTCAGGAGGAAGTCCAGCTCAGTAGGGTTGATCTCCTTCTTCATTAGCAAAATCTACATACACACACATTTTAAATACTTTATTCAGATCCAGAAATCAAATGTACATTAACACATTTAATGAAGGATCCAATGATGGATCCTTCCATGTATGGGCCCTCCAGGGGTACAGACAGCACCTCTGATGACAACAAACTTGGGCTGCTCTGGCCTGTCCTGTGTAACTGCAGTATGTAATGCATCCAGAAAGGTTAGTATGACTGATTGATGCTCAGTTACAGTTTGTGTTGTAATATGTGTGTGTGGGTGTTGCCAATTGCAAGTGTGTTTTGCTTATTGAATGGAAGTGTTTTCTTAATGACTGCAAGGAGTTTCATTATTGAACAAAGTGTGTAATGTACAAAACTGTGTGTAGTGTTTTGCACAATGTGTGTTGCAGAATTGATTAAGTGCAGAGCTGAAAATGTGTTTATACCTTTTGTCCCTGTGTGTAAGACAAGCTTGCAAAAGGTAGGGTTTTCATGCTTTGGTCTGAGCATTCACTTGTAGTGTGTTAGCTATCGGGAAAAACTGTAACTGCACTTTAGCCTGAACAAACTAAAAAGCCTGCGCCAAAGTATCCAGTTTTCTTTTTGCCTTTCTCCAGAAGCCTGGGAAGATGAGTGTCATGGGAAAAGTATTCTAATCCACAAAATGGAAATGTTCTCAGTAAATAAAAGATTCAGGTCACCCTATTAAGTACATACTGGTGTGTTTGCTGACCTGGAATGCAACCTGAGCGATGAACGTGAGCTTGTCTCTCTCAAACAGGCTGCGGTTGATGTACAAGAACACAGAGAAGGTGATCTGGTCGATCAGGTTGATCACTCTCTGTTTCACTTCATCTGCCGGCTCAGTACGCATGATGGCCACTTCAAACACCACACTGAAGGCCTACACACACACACAACACATTTTCAAGACCAGCATCAAGAAAAGTATTGAGGTTGACAAAGTAACAACCATGAATAATGAGAATGTGATTGAAGAGTCCTGAGGATTTGTACCTTGAGGGAGAACTGGTAGATGGGATTGATCTTGTTTAGGTCATTGAGGATAAAATAGAGCAGAGCAGCTCGTACTGACACAGGCCTGTAGTTCTCTCTGGCCTCGTTGATCTTAACCTCGGTTGCCTTTGCCTCACGCACCTGAATGCCACAAACACATACACTTTCATATTTACCTTGTGTGTGTTTGTGTGTGCGTGTGTGCGTGTGCACATGGGGCCATGCTTCGGATTGTACCTTCTCCCCAATCTCAGTAGCGGTTGCCTTAGTAACCTCCAGGTTCTCTACGAGGGCGGTGTCTCCAAGAAAGTTCCCGGAGGCGGCCGAAAGGCGAGCCAGCAGAGAGTCCTCCAGCTGTTTCAGTACAATCTTAAAGTTGTTCTGCTGCTTGGTGAGCTCAGCCTACAGAACAGACACACAGAACGGTTATTACTAGGGATGCAACGGTACATGATATGTTACTGAACCGTTCAGGGTACGCCCCCCTACAGTTCAATACGCACACATGAACCGAGGAATGACGATATGCCGTTCATTTTCCTATAACGCTGCAGACTACACGCATGTTGTAGATTCAGATCCACAGAACCAGACACGTAGCTTGTCAACAGGTAAGGCAGGCAACTGCTTGGGGCCCCAGGCCATTAGGCGGCTCCTGAGGGCTGACAAACTTTACTCCACAGCAATGTCTCAAAATGTGGCAATTGCAGTGAGCGCTACCCCCTCCCCCTTAAACATCCAATGGAGGATTTGAAATGACATCTCAGTGGGAAACCTCCCTAAAGTGGCTCCATGAAGAGAGGGGAAACTAAAAACAAATATTCTCTCAGCTCCAACGTGCCAATGGCGAGCGCCAGCATGACATTTGTCTTTCAAATCCGCTGTGTAGGAATGTTTTGGATTCAGCGTTTAATACAATGATGAGGGTATAAAGACCATAAACAAAGTACAGTCTGCAAGCATTGCTTTGCCACTGTCGGCTACCTGAGTGGGAACACTTCTAACACGATGTGTCATTCATACCGTTACCGTCACCCACAAACCGCAATACATACCGAACTGTGGGCCCACTGCATCCCTAGTTATTACACTCTAATCATCCACACACAGTGGTTTAGTTACAAACCTTTAATCAGCTCTAATTAACTAGTTAACGTGGCTTGTCCTTAAACAGCACCAGGCACAAAAAGGCTGTTCCAGAGTAAAAACAACCCAGAGAACTGAAAGGGGCGGAACAGTCCTTTCCATGTCTCTGGCTTGGCTTGTAAACGGCACCATTCTCCGTATTTGATACACTAACTGCCATTTGGCACAGACTTTGTGTGTGTGTTTGTGTCACTGTCACCTTGAGCATCTCCAGGTCCGGTCTTTCCTTAGCGACAACAGCAGCTAGCAGCTGGTCCTCCAGCCCGTCTCTGGTAACCAGGAAGTTTATGATTGTACACTGAGCCTGCATCTCAGGCTTGTAGTGAGGGTTGAAGTACTTAGTGTGCAGGATGAGACGGAAGTTAGGACTGTACTCCACTTCTTTGTCTCCCATCCGGATGTACCTGGCAGACAGAACAACAGGAGAGTGACTGAATGGAACCAATAAACCAACCCAACAGAAGTCATCGAGGGAGTGATTGAGTGTCAAAATAAAACATAATCAAGCCAACGGCCATAAGCTGTTTTTGATCTACACGCAATTCAGGTTTGCTTCTAAAATAGGTTGACATAAAAAGTTGGGGTACACATGTATTGGGTTGATTTACAAATGTACAGGACAAATAAATTAAGAAATCAAAACTGAAATCTGTCAAAATGACCTAGTTTGGTCTCACCTGGTCAGTTAAATAGTCATTCAACCCTTTTTGAAAAGAGACAAGAAAACCTTGTGCTCCATTGCATGCCAATGTAAAGGGCAAGGATGCTAACATCTTACCTTTGACCATGTCTGTCCACTGCTACAACCTCTGTCTGTTGGCTTTTGGAAACCTTTCTATGTTTTACATTTATTATTTGTATGGTCTACTTTGACCTTGGTAGATAACTTATTCATTGATTAGAATTCAATTACTAATAAACTGTGTAAAATGTATGCCCTTTAACTTGCTCTGGATAAGAGCATCTGCTGACACCTCTGTGTCAACATACACAGAGGTGATATTATGGTCACTTACTATACATGGTGATATTATGGCCACTTACTATACATGG
>JACXGI010008632.1:12425-33085 GCA_016801175.1 Esox masquinongy | reverse complement strand
TGCTGGTGTTGGTCCACTGTGTTTTCTGAGGTCCAAGGTCAACGCAGCCGTCTACCAGGAAGTTTTAGAGCACTTCATGCTTCCTGCTGCTGACCAACTTTATGGAGATGCAGATTTCATTTTCCAACAGGACTTGGCACCTGCACACAGTGCCAAAGCTACCAGTACCTGGTTTAAGGACCATGGTATCCCTGTTCTTTATTGACCAGCAAACTCACCTGACCTTAACCCTATAGAAAATCTATGGGGTATTGTGAAGAGGAAGATGCAATACACCAGACCCAACAAAGCAGAAGAGCTGAAGCCCACTATCAGAGCAACCTGGGCTCTCATAACACCTGAGCAGTGCCGCAGACTGATCGACTCCATGCCACGCCGCATTGCTGCAGTAATTCAGGCAAAAGGAGCCCCAACTAAGTATTGAGTGCTGTACATGCTCATACTTTTCATGTTCATACTTTTCAGTTGGCCAACATTTCTACAAATCCTTTTTTTGTATTGGTTTTAAGTAATATTCTAATTTTCGGAGATACTGAATTTGGGATTTTCATTAGTTGTCAGTTTTAATCATCACAATTAAATGAAATAAACATTTGAAATATATCAGTCTGTGTGTAATGAATGAATATAATATCCAAGTTTCACTTTTTGAAAGGACTTACTGAAATAAATCAACTTTTTGATGATATTCTAATTATATGACCAGCACCTGTACATGTAAATGTCGGAGTCAGTGTTATACTTAAAGCACGTGTTGACAACTCAGAATGAAGTTTTCCGCTGCTATAGCTCGTTGCACGAGAAACATTAATGGGCCGGCCGTTTGGCCAGAGCAATGTGTCTGTGTAGCCAGGCAAACTAAGCACATACACCGATCAGCCATAACATTATGACCACTGACAGGTGAAGTGAATAACACTGATAATCTCATTATCATGGCACCTGTCAGTGGGTGGGATATATTAGGCAACAAGTGAACATTCTGTCCTCAAAGTTGATGTGTTAGAAGCAGGAAAAATGGGCAAGTGTAAGGATCTGAGCAAATTTGACAAGAGCCAAATTGTGATGGCTAGACGACTGGGTCAGAGCATCTCCAAAACTGCAGCCGTTGTGGGGTGTTCCCGGTCTGCAGTGGTCAGTACCTATCAAAAGTGGTCCAAGGAAGGAAAAAAATAGGTGAACCAGTGACAGGGTCATGGGCGACCAAGGCTCACTGATGCACGTGGGGAGCGAAGGCTGGTCCGTGTGGACCCATCTAACAGACGAGCTACTGTAGCTCAAATTGCTGAAAACGTGAATGCTGGTACTGATAGAAAGGTGTCAGAACACACAGTGCATCGCAGTTTGTTGCATATGGGGCTGCGTAGCCGCAGACCAGTCAGGGTGCCCATGCTGACCCCTGTCCACTACCGAAAGCGCCTACAATGGGCACATGAGCATCAGAAATGGACCATGGAGCAATGGAAGAAGGTGGCCTGGTCTGATGAATCACGTTTTCTTTTGCATCACGTGGATGGCCGGGTGCGTGTGCGTCGCTTACCTGGAGAACACATGGCACCAGGATGCACTATGGGAAGAAGGCAAGCCGGCGGAGGCAGTGTGATGCTTTGGGCAATGTTCTGCTGGGAAACCTTGGGTCCTGCCATTCATGTGGATGTTACTTTTACACGTACAACCTACCTAACTTGTTGCAGACCATGTGCACCCTTTCCTGGCAATGGTATTCCCTGAAGGCATTGGCCTCTTTCAGCAGGATAATGTGCCCTGCCACAAAGCAAAAATGGTTCAGGAATGGTTTGAGGAACACCACGAGTTCAAGGTGTTGACTTGGCCTCCAAATTACCCAGATCTCAATCCAATCGAGCATCTGTGGGATGTGCTGGACAAACAGATCCGATCCATGGAGGCCCCACCTCACAACTTACAGGACTTAAAGGATCTGCTGCTAACGTCTTGGTGCCAGATACCACAGCACACCTTCAGAGGTCTAGTGGAGTCCATGTCTCGACGGGTCAGGGCTGTTTTGGCAGCAAAAGGGGACCTACACAATATTAGGCAGGTGGTCATAATGTTATGGCTGATCGGTATAATGAGAGAACTGAAAAACCACATGAGGATGTTTTCCCAGTCACTGAAATCACATAATTGGAAGTGACTTACATGGAGTCTGACATGTGGAAAACCTTATGTTAAGGTCTAGTCACGTTCAGTGTTAATGGGATCAGACGTGCTTGTGGTCCAAGGTTAACATGGTATACATTCAGGGTAATTACAATAGCTGACTACTCACATTGTCTTGATCTCCCATGTCAGGCTTGTGCCACGTCTCAATCTTAATCAGAAAATTGTCCTTCATGTATTCATTCTGCAGGAGGAACGGACATACATATCATTAAATAAGAAACATTAGTTTAGCAACAAAGACCAGAACTGCGGTCAAGCTCAGTTAAATAGTGTGCAGCACTTGGTTTGCTTGATAGGGCTTGCCTGGCTTTAAATCAACAGATATAATCAATTAACTGTAAACCCCACCCACCTTGAAATCTGGGTAGGATAGGATAAGTATTTCAAACAGTACTGGACAGGTCTGAACTGACACTAACACATGAATTGTATGAGAGTACACAGTGAGGGATTCATTCCCTAGGACCCACTATACTGGCTACTAACAGCTCGACCAAACACATGCATGTAAAATGAGTGGCAGCCTATATAGGGATAATAATCGTATATCCTAACAGTCATTATAGAATCTTCCTTACAGAAAGTAGTCTATTGGCCAAAAGAAACTACAATCCATGATTAAGTTGTCTTACCACCAATTTAAAAAGGTTCCAGCAAACTTTAGCGACTGCTGTATAAAAAGTGATGTTTTTATAACATCCTCATCCCCATTACTTGCATAGCTATTTAGCTAGCAGCAGCTAAACTTAGCTTAGGTTTTATAGCTGTTTTACACAGCTATGTTCTTGGCCCATAGACTACTTTCAGGGTGTGGATCAATCAAATAGTGTGGTGACATTCTCCTTTAGTTCAGCCACATGCTTCTCTGAATTCCTGACTGGCCTGGTTACCAGGTCCTCTTTCAACATGTTCACAGCTGAGTAGTTGGGTAGTCAACATCAACAGAAGAAAACAGTACTTACAGTAATAACTGCTCCATGGAAGGAAATCAGCATGAGGAGACAAAGAACAAAACAAATATTTAGGGAAACAGAAACTCGTGAAAGCAGAAGCAATCATCTAGCCAAAACTGCTAACTTGAATCAAGTTGATTGTCCAGTTGTTTGTACAGTATTTTAGACCAGGTAGTTTGGCTCTTGGCTGCTAATTAGCTGAAAGACATTACACCACAGTTAAGGCACGATCATATTTGTTTTCAATATTTTGGTAGGCAGTTTAGCAATAAGTGGTTTGTGACAGTGTTTTGGCTAAGAAATGCCCTGAACCATGCTATACCGGAAACATAATGTACCAAACCTGTGAGCATAATTAACCCATTGAAAACAGCCAGGCTATCAGTCAGACAATAAACAGATCCCAAAGGCATTCGTTCAGTGTTGGCTTCAAGCAAGAGTTAATGATTCGACATCTTCCCTTCGTACATAAGAATGAAGCGGGGCCGTACCTGTACGACAGTAGGGGTACGCGTTCCAAGCCTTCTCGTGGATGTTCAGAGCAGTTGACGGCGCCAAAACGCGCACATAGTTTGGCACTTTACTGCAGAGGGAAAGTGGGATATATGTTATTGAATATCTTCTTAACTGCACACATTTAACAGCATCCACTGTACCCAAAAGGACCAGACTTTCCCCACAGAAGTGTTGGCAAACATTTAGAAAACAGATGTTGTAAAAGCTGATCCATTTGGTATTTTCCCACACTACCAGAACTCATCGATCGTTACCACTGGGAAAGTTAAACAGTAGACCTTGATATCCTTTGAACTATGAAGTTCCTTGAATTGTAATAACTGACATATATTTATATAATTTGTTTCTAAAAACAAACTTTTTTTCAATGTCGCATATTTAGACCAGGGCTTGACGATCTGTAGGCCAGGTGGAATCAGGCTCTCACTTTGTATTTTAAATGTTTTTGATCGGAAAAAACTTTACACATTCCTGCAGCCTGGCTCAAAACCAACAAAGTAAAACGGTACAAATAATTGCAGAGGCAGAAGATGGGGATATACTGCTTTAACTAAAAACAGAGTATTAAATAATGATTAAAACTATACTTTCCGTGGACAGTATAATACATCATCGCCAAGCTTAATGTGCGTATTTGAATGAGTCAGTGGAGAATAACATTGTCTTTTCTTTACCAGTAGGTTTTTTTTAATTAAATAATAATAACAACATGTTTACAATAAAGTAAACATGTCTGTAGCATATTTACATTGTTCACAGGATTTGATTCTCCTCGCAACACCACCAGAGAGATCCACTGCTTTGTGTCCACTGCTTTGTGACCTGAACATCAGGTTTCATGGTCATCTGATCTGACTGATACCCGTAGTAACGAATAACAGAGTGGCCCTATTGCACTTGAGAAAGGGTCCTAGTGTCCTCGGGAGCTTATTTCAAAATTATTGTTAAATTTGAAATCATTGTGAGAAATTCCTCATAAAGGTTGCCGACCTGTGGGTCTCAATGGAACATTGTCTGAGGTCTCAGGTGTTAGAGCTGTGTCTGCCATCAGTTGGGGGGAGGGAGGGTTTTGTACCTGTGCAGGTGATAGATCTTGTGGGTATACTGGCCCTTCTCTCCGTCCTTCTCATAGGGTTCATTCTTCAGCACCTCCACCCCTTCTCCACCTCCAGTCTCATTCTTACTGGTCTCTGCCACGGCGTAAAGCTGACCAACTTGGTACTGTGGAGAGAAAGACGGTGGAGGTGGAGTCAGCAACTCATGAAAAGGCCAAATGATATCCTTTGCAGATGCATACGAGGTTAGATCAACAGTTCACAAGCTACGGGGATCCAACAATGTTTATTTAGTAATGTAACATGAGCATTTTATCATCATTTTAGTGATTCACAAAACTTTAGGGCATAGGAGCATTCAGGTAAATGTGTTGTGGGAGACTATTTCTCAGTATAGTACGACAGTTAAGACATTGCAACAGGTGTTTCTCACAGATTTTACTATTGGCTGAGGTAGGTTAGTTCACAGTGCATTTGGGTGGAATAGTCTTAAAATGAGACGACTTTTGACTTGTTAGTCCAACAGACAGCTGTAAATCACATCTTGAGGAAACCTGAGCCAGGCTTTAAGGTGTATGATGATTTAAGGTGTACTGAAGACACTCAGCTGTATGACACTGCAAAACACTAACACTGCCACTGCGTTCCTGAACATCTGCCTACAGGAAATCCATTTATGGATGCAAGTGGTGTTCCCTACGGAGTTCGTCCTGATTGGCACTCGTCTGACAGTATGGCTTCCTCCATTGTCGGAACGATCCATACTGGTCTCAAACCAGTGACCCTATCAATGCCTCAAAAACAAAAACCGCCAAAACATGCTACCACCACACAACAGAAGTCAACAGTCTGAGAGTGAATGATGTCATTGACTGAAATTCTTCCAGTGTGCACCACTAACTGGCTAGCCATTCACTCCTGCTACACTCCCTCTTGGAGTCTTAGGTCCTGATTAAAAAGATGAGGTTTCAGATGATTCCTGAGAATGGCAAGGGAATCTACTGTCCTGGCTTCAAGGGGAAGCTGGTCCTGTAGATGTGGAGCAACAGGGATGTTCACATTGGTTACACCCCGCCCACCACCTCAATCTCGACCTAGACAAGACAGAGCTGCTCTTCATCAGGGGAAAGGGCCTGACCAACTACTACCACTTGCTGTTTGTAGGGCTACCGGCTTGGACCATCAAACCTCTGACACCAATCCAGAACGCCACAGTCCACCTGGTGTTGTGTTCCCAAGTCCTCCCATGTCACCATGCTCTACTCTATATTGCACTGACTTTCAGGAGCTTGGTACCTGCCTACATATCAGCAAGAGGAACCGCCCTCCTTACCTCCAGGCAATGTTCAAACACTTCACATCATCAACCACCTGCAGTTGAGAGACTCATCCACACCTTTATCTCATCCTATTGTCACCAATGCAACACCCTTTTAGTTGGCGGCTCTCCCTTTAACAGCAGACTCAAAACAATGGGTATCATGGGTTGTTGGAAAGAGGGCTGTGCAAATGACAGTAATTATAAGTTACTAGTTACTTCACTAGGCACAAAGGGACACATTTAAATTTAGCATAAATGTATTGTGGAATTGTTTTGGACTAACTAATTTCCACACATTCAACTCAGTCGTTGACCATTCACTTCTCCAAGCATCTGGACAGAGTTAGTATTTTGCTTTTACATATACTGAACCTGCAAGCAACAATAAGATCATGATGCACAATGGCTAGCTCCCTAGTAGGGTCGGAACCTAGGAAGAAACCTAGAGAGGAGCTGGATTATGAGGAGTGGCCACAATGAAGATTATATGAGTACATTATGTTTTTAGTTCACATCAATGCTTTTGCTTGTTCAGATCACCAGCCAGTCAATGATTGCAGGTGGGCTATGCCCAGAGTCTGGATGCAACCATATAATTTTATTTAAAAGCCATATTAGCAAGCATAGCGTAAAATTCCTCTCGGCCAACAATTCCCTCGTTGGCTGTTCACGAGTAGAGTTCCGATGTAGGGCTCTGTTAAAGACTTCTGAAAGATGGCCCTCCGTTCAACTCTGCTGCTCCACCTTGACAGCCCATGCTCTGAGTCCCAGAGCATTAGCCACTGGCCAAGTTCCAGGGATACCACATTGCATTTGCCTATCAGATCTCACAACGACAGACAGGTGTTTTAACAATGGTTAACCGCGTCCTAACGATATAGCAATCTGTTAGTCAATGACGTGGCATGCAATCATGGGTTGCTGCGTGCTGCCTCAGTGGAAGATTCAGCCTGGAAAACGACCACGGTGTCAGCGAACAAGTGACTCACCGCGTCCGTGGGCCAATGGTTGCAGTCACCCTGCAGCAGTACTTGGCAACCAACAACAAACTGCCATTTAGATTAGAATAGCCGTCCACTTACAAAGGCATTAGAGTATATGAGGTGGTACAATATGTGCCGCGCGTTTGATTGGTAATTCATACCAGCCAGATATGAAGAGTAATCTCTATACGGGATGCTTTCAACAGCTGCAACTGCTCTTTTTCAAGAGGTTGTAAGAAAAATCACTCTCCACTAACTGGAGATTCTAGTGGCTGCAGTTTTTTTTGCAAAGTGGACAGTTAGGAATGTGAAAACACAAGTAGAACGAGTGTTTTGCCCATTGTCCTCCAGAGTGTGTTTCCGGGCCATCTTCCATATACACAGGGCAGAAGAGACTGCCCAAAATCAACTGCTCAGCTAGCCACAGTTATGAATGGAATATATCGTTTTTATCCTTCTAAACTTACTTGGGGGAAGACAAGCGAGACAGGGATTGAAGTTAGCTGTAACTTTGGAAAAAGAGAACAGGTGGGAAAGCTGAAGTGCTGGTAAATATAACTCTGGGAACAAACAGAAAAAGAGATTGGGAGAGGGAAGAGAGAATGTTGGAAAGCTGCCGCTAATTTGTTGTGGGGCGCAGACGGAATCCGGGATTATGGGTGGCACGGTCTGGTCAGAACAGAATAAACTTCAGTGGGAATCAGTTACATTGTTTGGTTAATATGGCCTGCATACTTTCTGACAATGTCTGCTTTGACTGGCAGTTGTGTAACCACTGCAATCAACATACTGCCAATGTTGAAACAACAGAGCTCAAGCCACACCATGCAGACTGCCTGCACCCATACACTCACATAGGACGCTGGGGGATTGGAGGTTTTCAGGGGTCTTCATTCCACCAGGAAAAAAAGATCCTCAGTTGCAGATCGCACTGAGAAGTGTGTGCCAAAAAATCTGCTCCAGATTATTTCACTGACTAAGTAATGACAGCGCATGGATATGTCCCCGGTGAAACCTGAAGAAGTCATGCTGTGATTCAATACAGCGGTACTTGTCTTGCTTTAACCATAACATTCTACTACGTTATTATGGCCTACATAAAGAACTGTGATCCCTGTGCATTATTGCAGACATTGATTCAGCCGAGAGCCAACTGTAGCTTGTTCTCTAGGAGTGCGTACACTGTGCGCGATAAAAAATAAAATAAAAAATCGCTTGCAGAGAAACTTCCGGAAACTCTGGATTTGTTGATGTAAAGATGGACTAACGATCCTGAAAAAGTTGGATCTGCAGCCAAACCCAGACCAGCTGACAGTCTTGCCTGGGCCCGGGACGAGATAATCTTAGATGGGCCCTTTAATGTCAACCCAATGTCAGTTCTGGGCCCCCCCCCCTACCCTGGGCCCGGGACAACAGACCCGTTCGTCCCCCCCTATCGGCGGGCCTGGCCAAACCCTTATGGATATACGTGTACAAGATAGGAATGTCGGGGTTAGAAAAAGAGAAAGCAGACAAAGTGTTTGCACTGCAGGCTATTCTGGTTTCTAGTTGTAGGAATATCCTGATAGTTGGACTCTGTGAATCATAACATGCCAGGTAATGGGCTAGCCTTGGACACACTGTAAGGCTCACTAATCAGGCTAGGTACTGGAAAAGCACAATGTACTTTAGCGTCAACAAACAAAAATGTAGCCTAACCAGCTTCGTTTGTAAAGGAATACTCAGGATTTTGGCAATAAGGCCCCTTTGTCTACTTTCCTGAAGAAGTCCACAATCCCACTCATCTATTCTCCCTCAGTTACTTCAGCTCATTTAAAAAAGGTACGATAGAGGACGCATGACAGAAGATGCAGGAGTTAAGCAAATAGAAATGAGATAATCAGAGGTGAGATGACGCTCAGTCAGAACTTACTTCTTCTACAGATATTGGGAGGATGACTCGGCTGGAGGTGGGAGACAGAGAAAGTGCTCAACATTACCACACAGTAAAAACAGCGCATTGAAACAACACTTCTACCTTAATCTCATGACTAATATACACCATTTCACAGAAACTTTTAAAGCAACCATCAAGTGCCCAAACCCATTTAGACTACTAACTCCAAACACTGCAAGTCTGAACATGCCATTGCTATAATACAGTCCAGGTGGAATCTGAAGCACAATGCAGGTCTTCATAGATGGAAAACAATGAGGCCAGTCTACAATAGGCAATTAATCGCCACCTGTCCCATTGGAACAACCCCTGAATATTTCATCATTATAGATCTGGGTGTACGATAACCACTGACAGAGTGGCACCATGCTGAATACAGCGTATTGATGAAGGAATGTTCAGGGAAACTGGCAATCATGTCCACATGATAGTATTTGCTCTGGTCCCAATGAGTTAGATGGCCTGAGACTGTATACTTCATTTTAGTTAAAAGCAGAGCGTTTGTGTATTGTCAGCAGGCCTAATTATGAATTATTCATGAAATGCTTCCAAGTTATTTGTTACAATGGCACTTCCTGTAGGTACAGACAATTAAATTACATTGGTTACTTGTCAACTAATTGTTATGATGTCCAATGCATTGTTAATTAAGCTGTAACTTAATACATCAATTTATTAATTCATTCATTCATTCATTCATTCATTCATGGTAACGATCCTGTACGTTCCATACAGTAAGGAAACAGGCAGCCAGTCAATATAAACCTCTCTTTATACGTAACAGAAAATACAACCAGTTCCAACATGTACTGTCCATTTTATTCGAATTCCAAACAGTATACTTCACAATCAGAGGAGATAATATCCAGTATAAACAAAGGGCAGAACGGCCACAAGGAAAGTGTCCAATGTTTTCCTGAGTTTCTTGAGACAGCATAGCCATCGTTCTTTATCTTTTCTTTTTAGGCTATTTAACATAATATGTTAATATATTTTCTAACAAATATTGTTACTTACAATTCTTTAATGAGCATCTTTGCAGCGTTGTCCGTGTATATACAGCATTCAGAACCCTAAACTCTGCAGGTGATATCTCGAAATCGGTAGGTCTGAATAAGTCCCACAGCCTCCGCGGTTTTGCGCTCCAATTTTTATTTAATTCACTTCCTGATATTCACCAAAAGGGGCGCGGCGTCCTGGTGGCGACCACGCCTCCGGTCGTTAAACCAGCATCTATCCGTATGATAAACGAAGCATACAGAACTCTGCACTGTTTGGGAGGAAGATCACAATGAAAATCGCTGAAGTTTCACCACATGCAATTATGCAAACGACGTATATATTCTAACGACGATATTTAAGATTTTTTCTTATGTAACGTTTAACACTTGCCACAGCCTAAAGCCTACAGATGGAAAACAGATGTCGATGTATTTAAAATTAAATTATATCGAAGTTCATGGCTTTGTAAGATTTCACCTGTCAACTAGTCCACCTGGTTTTGTTTTCCAGTCCTTCTCGTTTCACTCATCATTAAAGGCGTATCTGCGGGGACAGTGTTGGCGAAGGGCGTACCCAGCCCATGGATTGACAACTAATGTTCACTGCGAAACAAGTTATGGAAAGCCTAACAAGTCAAACCAGTGTCTCAACCTAATAACCTCGCGAATTCGGGCAGACGTTCCTGGGAACAGATTACTAACTAAAGCAAATACATCCATTCCCGACCTAACCTGAATCTACTATCACTGTTCTGACATGAGGGCTTCAGACTTTTGAAGAAATCACCTTGGTCGTCTTTTATTAGCAGGCATTTAGCCAAACGGTTTATTCATTTTAATGTCTATTCTCATATGTCTACTGTTATTTTATCAATGTTTTACAACTCCGTTTCCAGAAAAGTTGTGACCCTATGTAAAATGTAAATTAAAAATACAATGCAATGATGTGCAAATCATTTAAAACCTATATTCAATAGAAATTGTACAAAGACCACATATCAAATGTTGAAACTGAGACTGGAAAAGTTGTGTAATGCTAAAAAAACTAAACCTGGTGGAATATCACACAACTAACTAGGTCAATTTGCAACAGTTCAGCTACATGATTAGGTATTAAAGGATCATTCCAGAGACAATGGGTCTGTCAGTGAGGATGGGGAGGGATTCACCACACCATGAAAGGGCAAATAGTGCAACCAAGAATATCATTTCTCAATGTAAAAATTGCAAAGAGTTTGGGGATCTCATCCTCTACGGTACATAATATCATTAAAAGATTAGAGGATCTGGAGAAATCTCTGTATGCAAGGGACAAGGGCGAAAACCAATATTGGATGGCCGTGATCTTCGGGACTTGAGGCAGCACTGCATCAAAAACAGTGGAAATCACTGCATGGGCTCAGGAACACTTCCAAAAACCATTGTCTGTGAACACAGTATGTTGCAGAATCTACATATGCAAGTTAAAACTCTACCACACAACGAAGAAACCATACATAAACAAGATCCGGAACCGCTGCTGCCTTCTCTGGGCCCAAGCTCATTTAAGATGGATTGAGGCGAAGTGGAAAACTGTCCAGCGGTCTGACAAATTAGAATTTGAAATTCTTTTTGGGAATCATGGACGCTGTGTCCTCTGGACTAAAGAGGAGAGGGACCATCCAGCTTGTTATTAGCGCACAGTTCCATGATGGTATGGAGGAACATTAGTGCACATGGCATGGGTGACTTGCACATCTGCGGAGGCACTATTAATGCTGAAAAATATATACAGTTTTTTGAGCAACATGCTACCATCCAGACAACGTCTTTTTCAGGGAAGGCCTTGCTTATTTCAGCAAGGCAATGACAAACCACATTCTGCACATATTACAACAGCATGGCTCCATAGTAAGAGTCTGGGTGCTGTCCCCTATTGAAAACATTTGGTGCATTATGAAATGAAAAATATGAAAAAGGAGACCCTGAATTGTGGAGCAGCTGCAATCCTATATCAGGCAATAATGGGAATACATTTCACTTTCAAAACTACTGCAATGGTCTCCTCAGTTTCCAAACACTTACAGAGTATTGTTATCAGAAAAGGTGATGCAACACATTGCTTAAACATGCCTGGTCCCAACTTTTTTGAAACGTGTTGCAGGCATCAAATTCAAAATGGGCACAGATTTTTCCAAGAACAGTAAAATTTTTCAGTTTCAACATCTCATATGTTGTCTTTGTACTATTTTCAATTAAATACAGGGATAAATTATTTACTCATCATTGCATTCTGTTTTTATTTGCATTTTACGCAGCGTCCTTTGTTGGAAATGGGGTTGTATTTTAGTGTTTGCTATTTGTCACATCTTGTACCACATTTTGTTCAGCATATTGAAATTCATGTCATTTAAGAAATGTGCTGTATGAATATAGTTTGATTGACTGATTTGTTTATTGACAGGTTAATTAATTTGAGGTAAGAATTGGAAGTAATGAAAACTGGCTGCTCATGTCGACCTAAGCTGACGTCGTCTCGTTGTTGTTAAAATGTCATGCCTATAATGTTAAAGCTTTTACTCTTAACCACCAGTGATCAAGCGATGGTCATAAAAGTCTACATGTTTCTGATTAATTGGCTATTTTACATATCATTTTGAGGTTTCTAGACCAAAAACATTTTGATCTCAACTCTCCAGACAAAAAGTTTGAATTTGGCAACTGAGCTGTGCTACATTGCATTGACTATGGTCACCTGCCCTCTGGTGGAGACTCTTAAAACAGCCCTATCGTATTTAATGAGGCTACTATAACGCCAGACTTTGACCAAGTTCCTTTGGAAATTCCCAGTCATTTACAGACATGAATGTAACTACAGATTAAAGAATTTATGACTGAAAAAGGGAATTTCCCGCTATGGAAGGTCTAGGAATGACTGCCGTTACAAGGCTTCCTCTAAATAAAGCAGACAATACATGCTTACTTCTCCCGTTATAGTCACCTCCAACACGATTGGCACATAATTTAAATATATCGTTGTGCAAAAAATGTAAATAAACACAACAGGTAATGTGACATATATTAGATATCGACCAAAATTAAAAATGTCACGCAAAAATGAAAACATTCTTGAAACCCTTGTTTTCAATATGTTGGGCAAACTCTCCTTGCAAGGAAAACCGCACTGAGCCTATTTCTATAACTTTTAAATGAGATTCGAAAACAAAATCCCTCCAGATCGTTCAGGATCCATGACAATGTACAGCTCCGGAAACAGTTAAGAGACCACTGCACCTTTTTCTTTCCTTTCCAACAAAGTTGATAAGGAAAGTTTTGAGTGAGGAACAGAAGCGTTCAATTTGCAGTGATCTCTGAATTTTTTTTTTCCGGAGCTGTATATTCTATTATTCAATTACTATATCGTTACTTTTGTTGGTTATATTGTAAACTTTGACATGACTAACAAAACATGTACATTTCAAATGTGATCAAATCATTACAACGTACAATATATTTTACAAATTACTCTGTTTATTTTTTCATATGTTGATATATCTTTGTAATTTTTTTAACAATAATGTAAATAACAATGGCTATAATGAGATATATGTGGAAAAAAAGAGATCTCATATAGAGTATAGAAAGAAAATACACACTGACAAACACCATAAAACAGAGGTAAAACCAAAAAAATTACCAAAAAAAAACAATAATACATTTGAGTGAAATAAAATATATAAAATGTGACAAGTCAGCAAAGCTTGAGCAAAAATGCATTGATGTGTCAGCTGACACTTATACTCAATTTCTGAAACCGACACACAAACGGTCAACTCCAAAACGAACGCAACCGCAGAATAACCAATCAATGAATCACACCACAGGGCTGAGCGGACGTCGTAAATATATATATCACATCTATGAAATCACTAACGCGATGGCATCTCGAGTAGAACGGGAGCTTAAGGTATGGCAGTGTAAAAAGTGCTGAATCTCCCATACGGGACCATTCATCGCGCTGGACGACAATACTGCATATCGTTATCACTGTCGTCCTGTATTTCCTAAGCATATGTTCAAGTCACCAGAACCTGTCCACTCGGGACTGTACACATGCACGATCTGGTCATTTGTTTTCGCAATAGGAGTCACGCAAACGACAAGAGTGTTGTTCTAAAATAAGAAGTAAGGACGAGAGCCTGGACCAGTTGTCGAACTGCTTCTCTGAGTGTGTGTGTGTGTGTGTGTGTGTGTGTGTGTGTGTGTGTGTGTTGGGACAGGGGTGGGGCGGTCAAAACGTCTGCAGCAAGGAGTCATACTTTACTGAACATACTGGACGATGCATACAAACTGAGAGACCGTAACTCTTATACTAAATACAAAAATAACAGTATCTTGCAGATCCAATGTCCTTTCTTTATTTCTTTAAAAAAACTACTGGGAATACATTCTATGCTAACATGCAGAACCGGCAAGCAGTATACTGTCTGTCATATTTCTAGATTAGTGCAGGTCATTCAGAAGAAATAGCATTGAGATCCTCATTCAAGGAGTAAGGTGCATATGTGCCATTCAGTTCATACTTGGAACTTTTGGGGATTCTAGCAATGTCTCTCAGATATCCATCGCCAGCATGTGACAGACATCTTGGAGGGTTAGGGTTGGGTGAGAGAGTTGAGGGGGATTTTATTGGATGGATTCATCCGAATATATCTTACTTTATATCATGTCTGCGTTTCACATCCCCCAGGCCCAGTTTTTCGAATGGCTGATAAAGATATCAGCCATTAGGTTAAATGCATGGAAATGAAACAAATAGAACGCAAGCCCCAGTGCAAGTCTATGATTGGTCTGTTTATTTCATTCTATTTCTATGCATATAATCCAATCCAAATTGTTTTTTGAAATGCTGTCACTAGCTACATGTCTGGTAGTGCTTCTGTGAGTGACTGAGCAAGAGTGGACATCCCATTCAGTCAGGGTTAGGGTTCCACCCAGTCAGGATTAGGGTTTTGTCCAGTCAGGGTTCCACCCAGTCAGGGTTAGGGTTCTGTCCAGTTAGGGTTCCACCCAGTCAGGGTTAGGGTTCCATCCGGTCAGGGTTAGGGTTCCGTCCAGTTAGGGTTCCACCCAGTCAGGGTTAGGGTTCCGTCCAGTCAGGGTTCCACTCAGTCAGGCTTAGGGCTCTGTCCAGTTAGGGTTCCACCCAGTCAGGGTTAGGGTTCCATCTGGTCAGGGTTAGGGTTCCGTCCAGTTAGGGTTCCACCCAGTCAGGGTTAGGGTTCCGTCCAGTCAGGGTTCCACTTAGTCAGGGTTAGGGCTCTGTCCAGTTAGGGTTCCACCCAGTCAGGGTTAGGGTTAGTTGTGTCACTCTCTAGTGGATGTTGAAACAGATCCTTCAAAAGCACAAAGCATGACCTGCCTACTCCCAAACTGGGTGCCTGCCATCACAACATTCACAACAGCCGCAAGAATGTGGTTTTAGAAACAGATAATATATTCAAGCATCTCTCCGTCTCCCTTTTGATTCAAAAAATGAATCCAAGTTCAAGTTAGAATTAAATAATTCAAGTAATTTTTGTAATTACAAAGTGAATCTTTGTAGGCGATACCTTTGATAGATGGACAGAAAATCTAGATGGTCACTATTTGACCAGTACATCATGAAAAAACATTGATCTGTGTTCCATTTATTGAGAAGCACCTTTGTAATATTCATTACAGTATATTAATCCACATTCTTGCTCTGTGTGTTTCTGTGTGTGTGCTTGAACATGTATGTGTGTGTGTGTGTGTGTGTGTGTGTGTGTTTGTTCAGTTGGGCCACAGTGTTTGTTGACACAATTGTGTTGTTAGGAAGAGTAGACGATTGCTCAGCAACTCACAAAGTACTTATTGCTATAGGGAATCAATGTACTTTGAAACTCAGATCTTCTGACACAAAATAACATGATCCTGACAAATAAAAAAATAAAAACACAGTCGACAGGAAAATAATTCTATACTCATCAATGAAAATGACTCCCAAGACCGGACAAGACGGTCGGACTGCTAGTTAATCAAAAGTCGGACGAGTCAGCAGGACTACTAGTTCATCCATTGAGTTTGACCTGGGGACTCTCTACTGGTTCTGGAGAACCTAGCCCGGCTGAGCTCAATACTGTGCAGATGTGGCAGATTATTGCTGGTAAAAGGTTCATTTGAACCTGCCCCCTGCTTTGTTTAAAACACAGCCACCAGGCAAGGATTTGGAACCCAGCCAATCACACTGGTCAATACTGTTCCCACTGGAAACCCATTCACCTAACCACTCGCTCTCAGCTCTGACAGGCTCAGAGCAAAGCCATCGCCAGTGGCTTTTATCTGCACTGTTGAGCGATACACAAACATTCACGACTCCGAACAAACACACCTTTGCTTTTCATTCTCACTGTAGCTGTTTAAACAGTAGAAAGAGGCCAATGATCAGTGGGCTTAATCCTCAATGCCTCTTGTTTTCTTAGAAGACTGTCACAGCGTTAGAATGATGACTGTTAACTGCCGGTCTAAACACTGACTGAGGTTCCATTCTTCATAGTGCAATGTGTTTAGCCCCAACCCCCGAGTCAAAGCCAGCTGTGACAATAAAGCTAAACTGACATGTAACAACCAGGCACCAACGTATTGACCAATGACGTTTCAGTGACGTTCCAATGATGCTGCAATAATGTTCTGATCCAGACAAACCATTCTCAGTGTGTTAAGCACACTACGAGACTGACACCAAGATCAGAATGATTTCTGTTGGTCAATCCTGCCATAATTAAAAACACTGTATCCTTGTTGTGAGGGGGTCATGACCTTATTGGGTTCTTGTCACCTCATCCAACACAGGAGGTCACTGTCACGGCACACTGGTTCGTTTTGCAGGGGAACCAGTGTCACTGACAGGTAGGCATGAGTGAGAATGGCATCATGAATGATAATACAAATATAAACAAAATGAGAAATTAAACAAAGAGGAGACTGGAAGGGAGGAGAACATTTTGGAGATCCTCCTTCTGGTTCCTCCCTATTTTCTCCTCAGTTCGCAGACACAGAGCAGTGGTTGTCCTCCTTTTCCGCAGTGAGAAGGGGGCCAGATGTCAGTTTTGGTGTGTGTCGCTGGACAAACCATTTCTGTATGTGTTGAACAGGTGTTGCAAGATGTGTAGTTGTGTGTCTTTCACAGTGTCCATATATCAAGATGTGCTGGAAAGTGTGTGTGTTTGTTTGTCATACAGAGAATACTCTGAGATTTGTGATTGTAGCGTTGCCAGTGGGTTTCTGAAGGTGTTCGGCAGTAGATGAGCTGGCGTGTGTGTGTGTGTGTGTGTGTGTGTGTGTGAGAGAGAGTCGTCTGAGTGCAAGTGCAGACGTTCTGATGGGCTGTGGTGTCAAAGGGTAGAGGGTTTGTCATACAGTTCAGCAGTCACACCTGTGACCTCTCCCCTCCTCACTCTCCCTTCCTCCCTCTTCAGCTGAAAGACCTCTGTCAGTCTGACTGACTAAACGAAGGCCTCAGGCTTGCTCTCAATCTGCAAGTATATCTTGGGGTCCTCCTCGCGTTCCTGTTTCTTGCGTCGGAGCTGGCGGCTGTAGCAGAGGAGGTAGAAGGGCAGGCAGAAGCCCAGGGCCGTGAGCCCCAGCAGACCCACGTTCACCTGCACACAACACAGGCCAGGAAGTGACATCATGAGTCAGTCGCTCAGCGGTACAGGAGAAACACACCAACATGCAACGGTTTCAAAGATTCTGTTACTGAAATCCTTCAGACATATTTGTACACGTCATGTGTGAGAGGAAAAGCTCATTGACTGCGTAGGAACATGTCACAAGATGGTTGTCTCACCCAGAGGGGGTCTCCATTCAGGGGACCCATCATGGCCATGAAGAGGGGCTGCTGAAGCAGGGCGAACAGGGCACTGATCAAGGACTGCATCCCGGTCAGGCTGCCGAACTGGGACGAAGGATACCTGAGAGGGACAACCAGCGTGAGTACCGGCCAGGAGCGGACCAAGCACATGTGCACGCACGCACGCACACACGCACACACACGCACACTCCTGAGACACTTACACAGCAGCGTACAGCCCTCCGACCGCCGAGTGTATGAACCCTCTCACAATGGTGTGCAAAATAAATGACAGAATCTGGGAGGAGAAAAGAGTGAAACAAATTGTTGAACATGATGAGTTGTGGAATCCACAGGCCCGGGGCTCTGCGTAGTACACTCTGTCCCTTTATCCTAACATGGAGCCAATGTTTAATAAAAAAAAAAGATCCAAACTGCGTTGTAAATAACCTGCAGTGACACTTATGTCCACCAGGGGCCACTGATGCATTAAACTATGAATCAGCTGCAGTAACGTGAGCCTCTTTCTCTGCAACATCTCTCCCCTTTGGGTCTAACACATCTATACAAAACACTGAGACACGCACAGAGGAACGGAAATGGTATGTTTCTCTATAATTCTGCAAGAAGTGCAGAGAGAGCAATGGAGGAGAGGGAAACAGAGGAGAGAGATGGAGAAGAGAGAGGAAGAGAGGGATAGCGACAGGGATGGAGGAGAGGGATAGAGACATGGGTAGAATAGAGAGTAATGAATGAGAGATGGAGACGTGACAGATAGAGGAGAGAGAGATGGAAGAGAGATGAAGGAGAGAGAGGAGGGGAGAAGAGTATAGATGGAGGGGAGAAAAGTATAGATGGAGGAGAGAGAGGAGGGGAGAAAAGTATAGATGGAGGAGAGAGAGATGGAGAGATCCGAGGGACGCGTCACCTGGAGTGGGAGGCTAGGAACCAGGCAGGTGACACCAAAGCCCAGCAACAGCAGGTTGGTGAAGATGAAGGCCCGTGTGGCGTTGGTGATCTTCTGGATCTGACGATCACGACGCTTTGGCTTACTGGGGTCCCTATCAAACAGGGATATTACTACTATTACACACTTACTCTGTGTATGTGTGTGTGTGTCCGTACATGGGTGTATTTATGTACGTGTTCATTAGAAACTCACCTCGTCCCCGGCTTCTCATTGTCCTCTTCACACTCCTTCAGTCTCCAGTCCATGATATAGCCAATCACGGGAGCCGTCAGCAGGCAGAGAAGCTGCAGCACTCCGAAAATGGAGGTGTACACACTCACTGTGAACATCAGGGAGCACAGAGATACGTCAGTCCCCAAGGCAGAGGCTTCAAAAAACACTCCATCACTTCAACGTGGTGTCATGATTCATGAGGTAAGTCTGCGTTTTGAGTCAACCTAAATCAACGTCAGAGGCAGCGAGTGGTGAGATGGACACCGTGTTCTCGTCTAGTCTAGCCTGAAGTCTTACCTACTTCCATCTTTTCCACTGCAGCGTGACAGACAGAGAGAGAGCAAAAGAGGAGACAGACCAAGCAAAATTAATTGAAACCACTGACTACACCGTCAATAAAGCATTAGTTTCAGAGCACCAAGACCTGAAGTAAGGCCAGTGTGAAACAACTCCAGGCTGGAGAGATTATAAAGGAGGCAGCAAGATAACAAAAAATCCCAAAGAATTACAAATGATTCATTCCTTCACAAGTTGAGAGTTAACGGTTCAGTAAAAGTCCTTTTGGAAAGAGTATTGGTAGCGTTTCATACACATATAGAGCACAATTTTTAGATAGACATGCATGCGGATGTGCACACACACACACTCACACTCACACTCACACACTCACACACTCACACACTCACACACACAAACACACAAACACACACACACACAAACACACAAACACACAAACACACAAACACACACACACACACACCTGTGTCGAGGTCTCCATCGGTCAACGACTCCAAGATATTGTTCATGGCTCCCATGTAGAAGATGAGCCTCAGCTGGGTGACACACATGGTGATGAGACTGAGCATGAAGATGGGGCTTAAAATACTCCTCATGAAGGACTGGGCTGTGAACACAGGAGGAAAACCGCTTTAGATCCGTGGAACAGTGACAAGTCGGCCCCGTCATTTTGAAGGTCAAACGTGTCAAAAGTGATTCTGCCTTCCGTCCCTGAATGCTGGCTAACTTTCAAACTTCATGTATATTGTGTTACTGGAGAACAATATACCAATTATGATCAGATTGGGGTTAGGTGTATCTGTATGTTTTTCAGAGGCCATCTTCCAGTGTTGTGATGGAAAACCACCAAGGATACATTGCAGAAGCAACATTGTCTTTTTAAAATTTTTTATTTCTAGTGCTGTTTAATGTTTATTGACCCCGGAAGAATAAGTGCATCTTATACAACAGCTAATGGGGATCTAAATGAACTGAACTAAACATGGTGGAAACAGGGCATTAGAGGAGATCATTGTCTAAATATTCCATGGGTCCCTGGATGGCAAGATAACCTGCAGGGGCCCGTGCTGTAAGTGAGGGCCAAGGGCCCTAGTTAGTTAATAATCTACCCATCTAATTGCTGTAATGCAGACAGCAGTGGCCTGTGACGGCTGGTGGAAAAACCCTTCAGTCTTGCTACATCTACATCCAGCGTCCGTTGCCCAGGGCTACAGGAACCTGTCCAGTGCTCCGGTGACTGGATCACAGTCAATGTAACGAATGGATCACAGTCGATGTAACGAATGGATCACAGTCGATGTAACGAATGGATCACAGTCGATGTAACGAATGGATCACAGTCGATGTAACGAATGGATCACAGTCGATGTAACGAATGG
>JACXGI010008632.1:0-12325 GCA_016801175.1 Esox masquinongy | reverse complement strand
TATATTGCCCACACGCCACGACTAAGTGCTGTGTCCAGGCACTCCGCCATGGTTTATTTGCAAAGTATCTAGTCTGCACTGTCAATACACAGTCTACACTGTCAATACCTAGTCTACACTGTCAATACACAGTCTACAGTCTACACTGTCAATACACAGTCTACAGTCTACACTGTCAATACACAGTCTACAGTCTACACTGTCAATACCTAGTCTACACTGACAATTAACAGTCTACACCGTCAATACCTAGTCTACACTGTCAATACCTAGTCTACACTGTCAATACCTGGTCTACACTGTCAATACCTGGTCTACACTGTCAATACCTAGTCTACACTGTCAATACCTAGTCTACACTGTCAATACCTGGTCTACACTGTCAATACCTAGTCTACACTGTCATTACCTGGTCTACACTGTCAATACCTAGTCTACACTGTCAATACCTAGTCTACACTGTCAATACCTGGTCTACACTGTCAATACCTGGTCTACACTGTCAATACGTGGTCTACACTGTCAATACCTAGTCTACACTGTCAATACCTAGCCTATTGTAGCAATCTCACACAGCCTAGTAATGGCTTGGTTTATATGAGAATAAGTCCCCTTCTTAAAGGAATAATGTATCCGAGTGCCTCTCCTACAACAGGAAATAAAACACATCCAAATTAGTCCCCACCATATGAATCAGAATGATAAGTCAACAAAGAGAGTAAATACTGTACTTGCTTTGGCAATGTTTGCATACTGTATGTTCCCATGCCAATAACTGAGAAAGTTGGAAGGGAGAGTGAGTGAGCAAGAGGGCAGTCAGTATGCCCCCACCAAATCCCCCCAGGCCATAATGACCCAGGTTCTACCACCGCCACCCGAGCAGCACTTCTAGGAACGTGTCCAGAAGAATTGCACGGTCCGTCTGGCACCAAAGACAGCCGGCGTGGAACTGCAGGGCCCCCAGCTGGGAGTCAGTGACCCTCGGTCCGGAGGAGAGGGGCAGATGGGGGCATGTGGTTTACTTGAGGGTGTGTCGGAGGTTTGCGGCTAATTGCTGTATACAGATCTAGGTTAGTGAAGGGTTAGTGTGTCAGCAGGGCTTAATTTGGGAGAGGGGAGGCGGGCCTTGGAGACCTCAGAGCCAGTGACAGACCTCGCTTGGACAAGCCAATCACAGCCCTCACTCAGCCATACCAATCACAGCCCCTCGCTAGGACAATCTGGCAGCTGAAACTAAAACACTAGCCGGGGATGATGTCACTCTGGAACGTCAGCATTGCACCGATGCAGCCAGAGTCTGTATTTACAAAGAGCAGTTCAGGCTTTTAGACGATCATAAACAGTGTGACATGTAACGGTGGGGGGGGGGGGGGGGCTGGTTTCTGAGCAGCACTTCACAGCTGTGGATCATCTTTGCAGGATAGTTATTCCAGAAGCCATTATACAGTTGGACAGGTATTATTCTCTGTCAGCCTGCTCCTTCAGCACCACGCTCCCCTAGCACAATGATGAGTTGGTTAAGTGGGTACAGAGTATTAGGGATCTTTCAACATCAGGTAGGTTTCTGTCACCTGTAGCCTTCGTAGTGTCCACTCCATATAAAATAGAGTTTCAATGAAACGGGCATACAGGGTTTTGGCCTCGCGGATTAGCGCTTTGCGGAGGGACCGGGTTTGAAAACCGTTCTGGCCAATCCACTCAGACAACAAACCCCCTCACACCCAGAGTGGGCAGAGAAAATGCACAGTCGCTGTTTGTTTTCCAGCTCTGCGTGTGACGGACATCAAAAGCACAGAGCAAAGTGGTGTCCTGAGGCAGAGGGGGAACAGATGTGGCCCCGGGGCCGACACTCACACTCCTCCGGTGCCTTGCACTGGACCTCCAGGTCCACGGTGGAGAGGCACAGCTTGTTGCCCTCCTGCTGGGCCAGCTCCTTGGGGTTGTTCTTCATGCTGTTGCCCACACTAAGCCGTCTCCCAACCGTGGTCACCTGGCGGTAGAACTGGTTCCCTGTGATCTTGTGGTCGAAGCCCAGCCAGCTGAACTTGACCTTCACACTGAGGGAGGGTTAACCAGAGAGAGAACAGAGAGGGAGAGAAAGAGATGGAGGGGGAGAAAATGTACGAGGGAAGAGGAAATACAGAGGATGAGACTGAATCCATGATAATGAGAGCAAAAGCAGTTAAACTCGTCTTCACGTTGTCCTTCCTTTACACAAAGCCTCAGGTCTTTACCGTGCTGCAGAGGAAGGAGAGTTGGGGGATGTAGTTTACTGAACTAAGGCCTCAATATTCCTACTGCAGCTCAGGAGAATTATCCCTTAATTATCCCTTGGATCGGTCTTTTCACTAGGTTTCTATAATTCTATAACTAATAATGATACAAGTTGAAAATACGTACATATAACTTATTTTAGCTTGGTTACGGGGATGGCTAGATGACAGAATTATGCAGCTAAATAAATAATATCTAGGAAAAACAAACTCCTCTTCTGTAGTGTGAAGAAGGGAGGGCCTTACGTGTAGTCCATGTCCTCTGGTCCAGGAAAGGGCTCCAGGGGCCAGTTGAAGAAGCAGTTGATGAAGACAAGGCCAGCGCAGGCAGCCCACACCAGAAGGATGGTGATGAAGGTGACTCCCAGGTCATAGATCACCTGACAGAAGAATCCAGGGACAGACAACCAAAATGTTAGGCTCTATGACCATGACAAAACAGACTGACCCTCATACTGACCCAGACCACTACAATATAGACTAACCCTCACACTGACCACTGACCACTAACAATGTGCTCACTTTTAATGCTGTTTTAAGAAATTTCATGTATAGATTCATGTGCAGACTGACAGGGTCTAAGAATATGATCATTGTGTCCATAGTTGATGTTTCTAAGAGTGACACAAGGTACACATCTTGCTTTTGGAAACATTGGACTCGAAGCCTGTATATGTTTTATAAATGATGCCTCATCGGCACCATTCTTAAATGTTTTGTATTGTTTTATATTTATATATATATATATCTGTATTGTATTGTCTCTATGGACCTCTGTGTCTTGAATAAAGTTGATATGATATGACCCAGACCAATACAATACAGACTGACCCTCACACTGATGTAGACTACTACAATATAGACTGACCCTCACAATGACCCAGACCACTACAATATAGATTGACCCTCATACTAACCCAGACCACTATAGTAAAGACTGACCCTCACACTGATGTAGACCACTACAATATAGACTGACCCTCACACTGATATAGATAACTACAATACAGACTGACCCTCACACTGACCCAGACTACTAGAGTTTAGACTGACTCTCACACTGATATAGATAACTAAAAAATAGACTGACCCTCACACTGATACAGACCTCTACAGTACAGACTGTCCCTCACACTGACCCAGACCACATCAGTATAGACTGACCCTCACACTGATATAGATAACAACAATATAGACTGACCCTCACACTGACCCAGACCACTACAGTATTGACTGACCCTCACACTGATCCAGACCACTACAGTATAGACTGACTGTGACACTGATGTAGATAACAACAATATACACTGACCCTCACACTGACCCAGACCACTACAGTATAGACTGACCCTCACACTAATATAGATAACTACAATATAGACTGATGCTCTCACTGATGTAGACTACTAAAATACAGACTGACTGTCAGCCCCGACAGTAGAAGTAGAGAGCTTGCATGTCTACCCTCTAGACAGATGTGTATGCACCATGATCTGCATTATGTACACGTGCCATGGCTGGCTAAGTAGGTGAGTGTGTGCGTGTGTGTGCGCGCGTGCGTGCGAGTGTGTGCGCGTGTGTAAGCTACCTTGATCCCAGGGAAGGTGACAGCAGAAGATGCATAGGATCCAATCATGAGAGCAATGAAGGTGGAACGAAGGTCACCAAACATATTGGGAAGCTAAGGCGAGAAAACAAAAAAGACATTTGGTTAGACCACCGTGAAACCAGATGAATGCATTCACTCATGTATAAATGTGCGTAAATACACTGAACACACATACAGCAATAAACACTTGCACATGTCTCAATAAATGTTTCTTTTTAAATATGTTTGGCATTACATTATTTACAAAAAATCATGTAAAAATGTCCTTTCAAGGACATTTCTTGTTGACAAAAGAGTGGGTGGAGTCTTGATGACGCTTTCCCCCTATGTGTGTCAGACAGAGAAAGCCCAGAGCAGAAAGAATATTTAGCTCTTCGACACAGGGCTGAAGCACAGCCTGTTCCCAAATGAACTCCTGACTGTCAACAACTGTCTTTGCGTAGAATAGACGAAGAGAAAGGGAGAAGGAACAACCTGGAGGGAACCAGTGGGGGAAAAAAAGAAAAGCAACACGTTTTTGAAGGTAGTAAATAATCCGAGTGAGTTGAAGAGCGAATGGGCGAACAAAAACACCTACTGACAAAAACACCTACTGATAAAAATGGTCAAACAATGAACTGACTGAGCCATTCACTCTTGAACATGACAGCACAAGTTTAATTGCTGTCTAATTTTACTTTCTTATGAATGCTGTGCAAATGCTAGTCTCCATGTACATCCTTCCATCCATCCTCACCACAGGCTGCCTGCTTGTTAGAGCCCAGAAGGAACCCTCCCACCCCACGCTGGGCATTCCCTAGCCAGCAAGGTCCTCCACCGCTAATTGGAACAAAGGTTAACGGCGAAATCAAAACATCCCACATGACAGCTACAACAACAGTCGCATTCCAACGAGCCGGAAACATCTCCATCATGACATATACAGGAGAGTGTGTGTGTGTATATGTGTGTGTGTGTGGCTGGAAAACAGAGAGGGGAGAAGAGGGACAACCTCCCGTTCGTAGAGCTTAAATCAGCAGTAGTTGCATTGGCATTGCCCTGCTAACTCCTATAGAACATGCTGTAGACCAGTGTTTCTCAACCCTGCTCCTGGGTGCCCCCCTGCCCTGCATGTTTTAGATCTCTCCCTGCTCTGTCACACCTGATTCAAATGATCAGCTCATTATCAAGTCCTTCATGAGCTACATCAGGTATGTTAGGGCAGGGAGAGATCTAAAACATGCAGGGCAGAGGGGCGTCCAGGAGCAGGGTTGAGAAACACTGCTGTAGGGAGACTTTGAGTTTGCTCAGGAACGTGATTTCAACCACTCGGATTTTCTCAGTTCCCCTTTCTGTCTGCGAACACCAGACTGTCAAGTGTCACCGGGTGATCAGCCCAACGCAAAGACTCACGGCGGGCAGACGGACAGAAAGACAGACAAGCAAGGAAAAGCCTAGGCTATATCCCAGTCGTCTGTCTGTCTGTCTGTCTGTCAAACCGGCTCCCAGCCTGAATCCTGTGTTTACTGTAGTGTCTGATTGTCTTCTGAAATCAGTTAGACTTTCAAAACAAACTGCCTCAAACCAGTTTGTCGACCCAGTTTGCATGGAGACATTCAAACCACATGCCCTCTTAAAGCTGTTACACAATAAGGAATTCCAGCTGTTATCATGAGGCAGAACAGTAACGGTGTGTATATACAGGGAAGTTCATGGAGGTTCTATGTCAACTAGTTAAAAATCTTCTTCAACAATGAAAAAACATTTGAAATAAAGATGCAATATAGAACAGTTCACATTCTGACATTCAGAATAAGGAGTCAACGCTCAGATGTCTATTGGCAACATTAAACCAGTGTTTTCCTACTTGAAAGCATTGCTACATATTAGTCTGTCCTCCCAACCTACCTGGCAACAGCAACGTTTCCAGTTTCATAGCACTTCCTAAATTCAGTTCCGTCAGTCATGACTAAATGTAGTGTGATGAGGCAGAAACGGCAGAACTGGTTAAAGATCAGCCAATCAGTCTTCACTTGAAACATGACCTGTTCCTGATTCACGTTTCAGAGGCGAGGTCAATACAGGGAATATATTCCTGCTAGAAAGTACTGCACTACATAGGGAATAAGGCATCATTTGGGACATGGCCCCTGGTCTCTGTTAGTTTTGCCAGGCAGAGGAAGGACAGGGTTGCGAACAACCAAGAAGACAACAGGGGAATACAGTCGGCCGTGCCTTCTATCTCATTGGCTGTATTTGGTTTCATTCTGGGATCTGAACTGTCGTGCTCGGGGACAAGAGATTCAGCGGATCAATGTCTGCAGAGCTTTGTACTTCGAGTTGTGTCTAAATCTATAGGATGAACCAGAAGCCTAACCAGGTTGCAATCTTGTATTAGGTGAAGAAACAACACGTTACACCACCACCAAGCCTTTAACCAATACGGGCTGATAACTCAGGATCTATACACCGCATTGCAGAGTTTGGGTCGTGAGCAGAAAATAAAACGTCTGCAATACATTTACATACAGACAGCGGTCAAACTGGGCTACGCGCTACTGATAGTTGAGAAGATGACATTTCTGAAATGCACGGAATTGATTGCACAGAGACAAATAACTTCGGTTTATCATATAACAGAAGCAGTCCTTTTCTATTCTTATCTAGTCAATACTGACAGGTCGACACATCCCACAGTTCATCAGTTGCTAATACGCATCAGTTGTTAATACGCATCTCCAAACATGTCTCAAACGCATGCAGTATCCTGCAGCTCTATTAAACTAAACTGCAGGATACTGCATGTCTGAGTCCATTGGTTTGTTTATGAATGGAAAAGAGACGCATGGACCAATGAGAGGAATGGCACAATGATGAGGCCAGACAGAAAACAGACAGAAGAAGTGAAACTTGAGAGAAAGAAGCTGATGTTGTGGAAAACCTTCAGCGCTGGCCTGGTTCTCAGCCAGTGAACAGAACCAGTACGGAGCGGTCGAATCCTGACAGGACAGTACTTCGTCACGATTCAACAGGCTGTGTCCATGACGACGCGTCGACAACACCAGACACCCCTCAGTTATCTCCCTCACTCTCTCGCTCTTCTTCCCTCACTGTCGTCAACAGTTGGTGTAAACAAATTCTGCAGAGCGTGGAGGACACGACCAGCCCTGTGACCCGTCCATGTCCTTTAAGGACATCCACATGACCCGCTACGGTCAGATCCATTACAGTCTTAAAGTGTTTCACCAAGCACCAGTCAACCAGCAGCCTCAAATGGCAGGATGTCCGCAGGCTGAGGTGTTGGTAACCCTGCCTGAGGTGTTCATGTTTGGTAACCCTGCCTGAGCAAGGAGGAGGAGATATCATCTAGCCTGGCAACCAAAACAAAACAACACGCAGACCTGGGATCAGCAGGACAATATCTGAAACCAGGTTATCATAAGTCCACTTCACCTTCTCACATTCATCTCTTCACCATTCTCTCTCCCAGTGAGTAGGGTGTAATCGTGTAGCTGTATGAGGTCAGTATGTACAGGAACTCCAGCCAAGCTGAAACTCAAAGCTGTGTACCCAGTCAAACAAGTCCCAGACAGGGATTGGGACCAACGAAGAGGACTGAAAATAGAAAGGATTAGTGTGGCATGCATAACAGGAAAACATACGTCAGAGAATATAGAATAATCACAGAGTGTGTTAGATCCAAAGCTAGAACACGTGCCACAATGTACAAGAGGAGGAGCTCCGCATTCGTGTGTGTGTCCGCACCCATGTGTGTCTGTGTGTGTGTGTGTTAGCGTATGTATCTTTGGGGTGTGTCTGGTTGAGTAATAGATGGATAGATTAAGGTTCAGAGAGTGAGTGAGGGAGAGAGGAGAAGGAGGGGAAGAGATGTGTGTGTACTGTATGTGTGTGTGTGTGTGTGTGTACTGTATGTGTGTGTGTGTGTGTGTGTGTGTGTGTGTGTTGGGGAGAGGGGGCAGCATCCGTTTGGTAAATAGAAGACAGACAGACTAGGTCGTTAACAGCAAGATAACAGAGGTAGTTTCAGGAGTGACGGCAACCTTCTCCTTCACACGGAGTTCTGTCTGGAACACACAGTGCTGAGTTTGCCACCATGAAGGGAGCGTTGGTGGTAAGGAGTGAGAGAAGCAAGACGGAGGGGAGGAAGAGAGAGGGAAGAAGACTGAGTAGGCACGCTGCCAAACCACCTCTCTTCATCAAGTTAGAAGAACCCGGGGAGAGGTGAATGGAGGAGCAGGTGATGGAGGTGATGGAGGAGATGGAGGTGATGGAGGAGATGGAGGTGATGGAGGTGATGGAGGAGATGGAGGTGATGGAGGAGATGGATCTGGTTACATTCCCTGCTCTTCTGTGTGTTCATCTAAAATCCTGGATGTTTACAGATGTTTTACAAGACTTTAAGCACCTTAAATTCGGGTGACATGCTCGTTTTTTAACACATTTTAAGAATTACAACAAAAAAAAACGGGGACCGATTTGATCTAATGAGCACCACTGTGAACAACAAACGGCAAACATTAAACCAAACCATCTCAGGACATCTTTAAACATTAAACCAAACCGTCCCAGGACATCTTCAAACATTAAACCAAACCGTCCCAGGACATCTTCAAACATTAAACCAAACCGTCCCAGGACATCTTTAAACATTAAACCAAACCGTCCCAGGACATCTTTAAACATTAAACCAAACCGTCCCAGGACATCTTTAAACATTAAACCAAACCGTCCCAGGACATCTTCAAACATTAAACCAAACCGTCCCAGGGCATCTTTAAACATTAAACCAAACCGCCCCAGGGCATCTTTATGGTTTCCTAAATATCAAAAACTGTTTGTTGATGTTTATCCCTATGAGATTAGACTAATAGAACCGGATATAAAGCATCCATTCAGGCATTTGTGGAAAAAATAGTTTACATTTTGAAAGCCTTTGATCTCCCTCACCCAGGAAGAGGGTGGAAAATAAGAACTTTTCATAGAAAAGATCCCGCCGTTAGAAAAACCACACCAACGCTCCTGACCAGTGGTGTAAAACACAATGTTAGTCAGAGCAAGGAATTACCGCCGCGAGGTCACCGCAACAGAACAGCTAAAACAACAGCAATGGACAGTTCCTTGGCGCACACACACACACACACACACACACACACACACACACACACACACACACACACACACACACACACACAAGTAAATGGCCATAGCAGGACAGGCTGAGACATGTTAGAGTGTGGAATGGATGCTTTGAACTGCTGTGGTGATGAGCGACAGACAGACACAGAGACATACAGGAAGATGGGTAGGCAGACCGACAGGCAGACAGACAGGTAGGCAGACCAACAGACTGACAGGCAGATACATAGACAGGTATGCAGACAGGAAGACAGGTAGGCATACAGACAGACAGGCAAACAAGCAGGCATACAGGCAAACAGACTTATCACCCTGAAAATCAAGCGCAAAGCGTAACTGACGTCTTACTTCCTGTTTGTCAGCACAGCAGTGTTTATTTACAATATGGTTTTTCTTTCACTGCGATGTTTTCCTCTCTACCTGCCTGTCTGTCTTGTGTTGGTGTGTGTCTGTGTGTTTGTTTGTGTGTTAATGGAATTATGTTATCTGTAAACGCCACTGTGTAATTTAAACCTGACCGTACCTGAAACAACACAGATCTGATCATTCAGCCTATCAGCTAGTGCATCAGGTTGGCTTGACCACCCAATCAAAGGGCTTAGTCGTCATGAGGATCATGAATAGTAATGAAGACATGTTTTCATTCTCTTGGTTGGAACGAAGTACTGCTGAATAATTAATTGACTCTAAAGCAGGGTCTTTCTCTTGTTTTTTTCTTTTTCTTCTTTCTAGCTTTCTTTCTCCATCCCCCTCTTTTCCCTCTGCACGTGATGCAGCACTTCCTCCATGCTGATGACATCACACTAGAAAGATTTTCCCGCAAACCTCCCTCTCTCCCGCCCTTCTTTCTGCACACCATATTCCTCTCTGCACCTCTCCAGTGTCCTCTTCATCATCACTGTCTTCAACACTTTTGACTTCATCATCACCATCATCACCCATGTATTCATCATCACCAGTGTCTTCATAATCACTGTCTTCATCATCACCAATGTCATCATCATCATCAATGTCATCATCTATTCTTTCCCCACATCCCCATCCCCCACACCACTCACCGTGAGGGAGGTGAAGGTCATACACATTCCTCCGAACCCGTTCAGTGCCAAAGCGAAGAAGATGAGGATGGACAGATCTATGGAGGGGCAACACCTGTTTACGGTCTGGGTATGGAACAGACATGATGCACACTGGAATACAACATAACTATGTATAGATAGACACAGTATATAAAAGTGTCTGGCTCAGCTAGTAGGGCACATCGATTGCAGCCCCAGATCACGCTGGTTCCACCCACACGATAATGTATGCATGCATAACTGGAAGTTGGTTTGGATGAAGAGTATGCTAAATATATATTATGGTACGTACTCTTGGGGTCACTTGATCCGTAGGCGATCAGGATGCAGGAGAAGGCAAAGCAAGTACTGGAATGTGGAAACACAATGGGTTTGACGTGATGAAGGGTCAGTCACACAGGGACACAACAATCATGCTAACGCTAACCTTAAATTACATTTCTCATAATGCTAACGCTAACCTTAAATTACATTTCTCATAATGCTAACGCTAACCTTAAATGACATTTCTCATCATGCTAACACTAACCTTAAATGACATTTCTCATCATGCTAACGCTAACCTTAAATTACATTTCTCATAATGCTAACGCTAACCTTAAATGACATTTCCCATCATGTTAACACTAACCTTAAATTACATTTCTCATCATGCTAACGCTAACCTTAAATTACATTCTCTTAATGCTAACGCTAACCTTAAATGACATTTCTCATCATGCTAACGCTAACCTTAAATTACATTTTTATGATTTAGCCCAGTTTCACTCTTTGGCTGTGTCACGTAGCGGATGCTTCCCCAGGTCTCCTACCTGCCAAGTAGCCGGAGCTTGCGGGGGCCATACTTGTCCATGACTATGCCCAGGGGCAAGGTGATGGCACTGAGGAGGAAGGAGCCCACAGTGAAGGCCAAGTTGAGCATCTCATCCTGGTCCTTGCAGATGGGCCAGCCATTCATCTTCAGGTGCTCCTCCTCCACCACAGGACTGTGGGTGACCCCACTGTCATCTCCTAGGTCCGATTGGTTGTGACTGCTGCCGTTACCTGCCAATCAGACAGCACCTCAATTAACCTTCCAATTCACCCAGTGGGCAAAGGACATTGAAAAGTTGAATAGATGTTGAAAAGACGTCTTTCAGTTGATTTTTGGCAACTTTGTGGTCTCAGAGGACTATTCTATTAAGAAGATATAAAACACATACTTAAAAGGGATTTCTGAAATCATTGTAGAATACCTGGCCAGGCTCCCAAAACCAGGAGGTTTGGGATTGAAAGTCAGGCTAAACCTGGAAACAATGCTGAAGGAACCACACATTATTCTGAAACTTCTACTTTGTTAAAAAAGGATCCTTATGAGTAATGAAAGCCGTCTGTAGAGTACTGGATTGCAACATATGAAAGAGTTTTCGGCACTGTCAGTCAAAACAGAATAACAACTGAGCATGATGACAGCCTAGACAGCTTAAATAACATCAAGTGGGGTAGGCCTGGGGTAGGGTGCTTATGACACATTGAGAAAGAGCCAAAGAGAGGATAGAGTACACATGTCTGTTTTATAATTTGAAAAGGTGCTTTTCAATGCCTTTCTACAGACAACAGATGACAGCAATCAAGGAGAACTACTAAATGTTTAATAAAAAAAAATATTTGATTCATGCAAGGGTCCTAAAATTCTAAATAAAAAATGATCCACGTTGTAAAACAGTTCCCTGTTATTTTTGAAGGTTTACCAATCAGGTTTTACATCTACTGGCCCTGAGAAGGGATCTGGAGGAGGATAAAAAGTACAGGACAAACTATTCTTTCTTGAGTCTTTCTGTCAGGTGCCATGACTTTGGATGACCTCTCTGACAATAAAGACAAGGATGACCTCTCAGACAACAAAAACAAGAGTGACCTCTCGGACAATAAAAACAAGGATGACCTCTCAGACAATAAAGACAAGAATGACCTCTTGGACAATAAAGACAAGAATGACCTCTCGGACAATAAAAACAAGGATAACCTCTCAGACAATAAAAACTAGGATGACCCCTTGGACAAAAAAACTAGGATGACCTCTCGGACAATAAAAATAAGGCTGACCTCTTGGAAAATTAAAATAAGTATGACCTCTCAGACAATAAAAACAAGGATGACCTCTCGGGCAACTTTTGCTGTAAGAACAAGGTGTTTTTGCAAAGAAGAAGAGCGAATGTCTCTTACTGAGTGAGTGAGTGAGTGAGTGA
>JACXGI010008631.1:14711-33147 GCA_016801175.1 Esox masquinongy | reverse complement strand
ACAGACTCAGTGATCATGGCCTTGACTGTGTACAGACTCAGTGATCATGGCCTTCAAGAGAGGGTGCCATAAGCAGACATGGCTCACCAAATACCACAATCCTGGAAACTATCCATAAAACTAGGTGTTAAAAATAACCAAACAGTTTGGCCTCTGATGTGGTTCAGCAGACAAACTGAGCTAATGAATCATTTAAAAGTTACATGTTTCATATTTCATGTAAGAGTCCAAATTTTGTGCAGCAAATTAGGATTCTGGCTTTAAACTGCCAATCTGAAAAAACATAATGAGGTGTCAATACTAAATTAAAACCTTATCATAATGAGGTGTCAATACAAAATTAAAACTTTACCATAATGTCAATGTCAATACTAAACAAAACCTTGTCTTGTCATAGTGAGGTGTCAATACTAAACAACACCTTGTCTTGTCATAGTGAGGTGTCAATACTAAACAACGCCGTGTCATAATGAGGTGTCAATACTAAACAAAACCTTGTCTTGTCATAATGAGGTGTCAATACTAAATAAAACTTGGTCATAAAGAGGTGTCAATACTTAATAACACCTTGTCATAATGAGATGTCAATACTAAACAAAACCTTGTCTTGTCATAATGAGGTGTCAATACTAAACAAAACCTTGTCTTGTCATAATGAGGTGTCAATACTAAACAAAACCTTGTCTTGTCATAATGAGCTGTCGATACTAAACAACACCTTGTCATAATGAGGTGTCGATACTAAACAAAACCTTGTCTAGTCATAATGAGGTGTCAATACTAAATAAAACCTTGCCTTGTCATAATGAGGTGTCAATACTAAACAAAACCTTGTCTTGTCATAATGAGGTGTCAATACTAAACAAAACCTTGTCTTGTCATAATGAGGTGTCAATACTAAATTAAAACCTTATCATAATGAGGTGTCAATACAAAATTAAAACTTTACCATAATGTCAATGTCAATACTAAACAAAACCTTGTCTTGTCATAGTGAGGTGTCAATACTAAACAACACCTTGTCTTGTCATAGTGAGGTGTCAATACTAAACAACGCCGTGTCATAATGAGTTGTCAATACTAAACAAAACCTTGTCTTGTCATAATGAGGTGTCAATACTAAATAAAACTTGGTCATAAAGAGGTGTCAATACTTAATAACACCTTGTCATAATGAGATGCCAATACTAAACAAAACCTTGTCTTGTCATAATGAGGTGTCAATACTAAACAAAACCTTGTCTTGTCATAATGAGGTGTCAATACTAAACAAAACCTTGTCTTGTCATAATGAGCTGTCGATACTAAACAACACCTTGTCATAATGAGGTGTCGATACTAAACAAAACCTTGTCTAGTCATAATGAGGTGCCAATACTAAACAAAACCTTGTCTTGTCATAATGAGGTGTCAATACTAAACAACACCTTGTCATAATGAGGTGTCGATACTAAACAAAAACCCTGTCTAGTCATAATGAGGTGTCAGTACTAAACAACACTTTTTCATAATGAGGTGTCGATACTAAATAAAAACGTATCTTGTCATAATGAGGTGTCGACACTTATGCCATGTTCCAGTTACCTCTGAAGTCGTAACTCGGAACTGGGAATGACATCACACCCGAGTTAACCCAAGTTGATGGCAAGTTGAGGTGTCCATACACCTCATTATAACAACTGGTCATAATGAGGTGTTGATACTTAATAACTACAGGTCATAATGAGGTGTCAATACTAAATAACAGCTTGTCATAATAACAGACACATACAGAACTCAACAGAGACAGGTTTTCTGTAAGGATCGCTGTAACAGACTGTCAGGGACACAGAGACTAGCACTACCAGATGTCAGTTATTCTTCTGTGTAATTTCAGAATGTCATGAAAACCGAAGGTAAAGTGTAAATCTTTGCCCCAGATAAAAGGAAGAATTTCATCAAAGTTTAGAATATTCATAGAGGCACGCCAACAAGTTGATTGGAAGCTACTGTACACTGTTTTTTTTTTCCTATTCTGTTGTTCTAGCTGATTGTTTTATAACTGGCAACATTCATGGATAACACTTGGATGAAACACTGGAAAGTCCATTCTCAAACATAAGACAATAACACACTGATGCAATATACCTTTATTTTAGTAGCCCTCTTACACAGCCTGTTAATGTTCACATTGTGTAACTGCATGTATGTATTACATGCAGGTAAATTATTACCATGTATTCACCATGTAATAACACGGTAATAAATATGTAATATGTAACAAAATATTTCTTTCATCTAAGCATATCGGCCAAACAGTTTAGTTTTTTTTAGTTTTTTTTTTTAAAGCAAGGTTTAAACCTAGACTGTGGTGGTCAGCTTGATGATATGAAAGAGCACCTTAGAATGTTGTAGCACCTGGGAGTCAAATTACTAAGTGATTACGAAGTCATGCCAATCATAAATGTGGTAATTTATTTTAATTCAAATATGCATGTAATAACCAGCTGTTGCTCTGGGCATTGGGAGGTCAGCCAGTCAATGGTGATGGGGAGAATTCTGTCCATCACCCTGATTTATGCGCTTCATTCGAATCATTAAGAAAGCAGATTCCTACAACAAGCTGTAACTTGTCTATCGGACCATATCACATAAAAGGGAATTGATTGAAATTCTAACAATAATGATGTATTCATTTCAATCTCTAACCCTAACCAATGTCCTGCAAGCTTTTTTCTTTTAGATTTTTTTAATTTAAATTTAAAGCTAAATATCCAAAAGACCTTTCTGTCTTGTCCTAACACAACCTTATGAGCTGGTATCACAGAGATCGATATTTCAAAATGTAAAAAATGATGTGTCAGAGAATCAGACAGCAACGTTTGTACAAACACCAGCTGTCGCAAATCAATTTCTAGGCTAGAAGCAAGGGAAATGAATTCAGTGTCTGAATGCCATGTTTGTTGTAAAAGGGCTGTAAGGTAAAGTTTCCACAAAGTTCCCATCTTGTAACTAACGAGGACATCAGGAGGACTCACTCCCATTATGACAACAGCAAACATGTCCGTGATCATACCCTGTCCTTTAATGCTACAGCCATTATAATTCAAGGTTCGGTAAAGGAAAAGACGGCTGCAAAATTAGTGTTTCTGTGCACTGACGTCTTGTTACTACATACCGTATTTAATTACTGTTAATACATGTAGGTGATTTCAAGGGTAAACAAATTAATGTAACAGATTTTAACTATTATAACCTATTGGTTTTACGGTCAAGGGAGATTTTAGCCCCTATGTTATCAGTGGGCACATTCCAATCTATGCCGTCATTGGTGCCACCTGGATGCGTTAGTCGTGTAGGGCATCAAGCCTACATACAGTGGATATAAAAACTCTACACACCCCTGTTAAAATGCCAGGTTCTTGTGATGTAAAAGAATGAGACGAAGATAAATCATGTCAGAACTTTTTCCACCTTTAATGTGACCTATAACGTGGAAAATTCAATTGAAAAACAAACTGAAATCTTTGAGGGGGAAAAATAAAAAATAAAAAACTTACAATAACCTGGTTGCATAAGTGTGCACACCCTTAAACTAATACTTTGTTGAAGCACCTTTTGATTTTATTACAGCACTCACTCTTTTTGGGTAGGAGTCCATTAGCATGGCACATCTTGACGTGGCAATATTTGCCCACTCCTCTTTGCAAAAGCGCTCCAAATCTGTCAGATTGCGAGGACATCTCCTGTGCACAGCCCTCTTCAGATCACCCCACAGATGTTCAATTGGATTCAGGTCTGGATTCTGGCTGGGCCATTCCAAAACGTTAATCTTCTTCTGGTGAACCCATGCTTTTCTGGATTTGGATGTGTGCTTTGGGTCGTTGTCGTGCTGAAAGGTGAACTTCCTCTTTATCTTCAGCTTTCTAACGGTCACCTGAAGGTTTTGTGCCAAAATTGCCTGGTATTTAGAACTGTTCATAATTCCCTCCACCCTGACTAAGGCCCTGGTTCCAGCTGAAGAAAAACAGCCCCAAAGCATGATGCTGCCACCACCATGCTTCACTGTGGGTATGGTGTTCTTTGGGTGATGTGCAGTATTGTTTTTGCGCCAAACATACCTTTTGGAATTATGGCCAAAAAGTTCAACCTTGATTTTATCAGACCATAACACATTTTCCTACGTGCTTTTGGGGGACTTGATGTTTGTTTTTGCAAACTTCAGCCGGGCTTGGATGTTTTTCTATGTAAGAAAAGGCTTACGTCTTGCCACCCTACCCCATAGCCCATTCATATGAAGAATACGGGAGATGGTTGTCACATGTAGCACACCGCCAGTACTTGCCAGAAATTCCTGCTGTTCCTTTAATGTTGCCGTAGGCCTCTTGGAAGCCTCCCTGACCAGTTTTCTTCTCGTCTTTTCATTAATTTTGGAGGGATGTCCAGTTCTTGTTAATGTCTCTGTTGTGCCATATTTTCTCCACTTGATGATGACTGTCTTCACTGTGTTCCATGGTATATCTAATGCTTTTGAAATTCTTTTGTACCCTTCTCCTGACTGATATCTTTCAACAATGAGATCCCTCTGATGATTTGGAAGCTCTCTGCAAACCATGGCTTTTGCTCTGAGATGCAACTAAGAAAATGTCAGGAAAATCCTACTAGAACAGCTGAACTTTATTTGTGATCAATCAGAGTCACTTTAAATGATGGCAGGTGTGTAATGACTTCTATTTAAAATGAAATGTAAAAGAATGTAAAAGAATTAAATCATTCTTTTACATCACAAAAACCTGGCATTTTCACAGGGGTGTGTAGACTTTGTATATCCACTGTAACTAATGCATTTGGTGTAGCACACAGAAACACCGAGACGTGGGTAAATAGAATCAATCAATCAAATCAATTTTGTTTTATTACACTGTTCAAAAAAATTAAGGGAACTCAAATCACACATCCGGTCTCGATGAACGGAAAGATTACAATCTTCACTGTACATTGTGTAATTCATTGAAAAAAAAAAATGTAACAACAGTCAATGGAAACCAAAATCACCAACCGATTGAGGGCTGGGTTCAAACTCACACTGAAAATCAAAGTAAACTATTGAAATCACAGGCTGTTCCAACTTGTGTGAATTTCATCATGGCAACTCATAATGTGACTCAGTAGTGTGTATGACCCCCACGTGCGTGTATGCACTCCCAACAACGTCTGGGCATGTTCCTAAAGAGACGGTGGATGGTGTCCTGGGGGTTCTCCTCCCAGACCTGGATCAGGGCATCAGTGAGCTTCTGGACAGTCTGTGGTGCTACTTGGTGGTGTCAGATGAACCGATACATAACATCCCAGAGGTTCTCAATTGGATTCAGGTCTGGGGAACATGATGGCCAGTCAATGGCATCAATGCCTTTGTCATCCAGGAACTGCCTACACACTCTGGCCACATGAGGTTTGGCATTGTCCTGCACCAGGAGGAACCCAGGGCCCACTGCACCAGCGTAAGGTCTGACGATGGGTCTGAGGATTTCATCCCGGTACCTAACAGCAGTCAGGGTACCATTGGCTAGCACGTGGAGGTCTGTGCAACCCTCCAAGGATATGCCTCCCCAGACCATCACTGACCCACTGCCAAACCAGTCATGCTGGATGATGTTGCAGGCAGCATAACATTCACCACGGCGTCTCCAGACTCTTTCACGTCTGTCACATGTGCTCAGTGTGAACCTGCTCTCATCTGTGAAGAGAACGGGGCATCAATGGCAGACCTGCTAATTCTGGTGTTCTCTGGCAAATGCCAATCGAGCTTCATGGTGCTGGGCTGGGAGCACAGGTCCCACTAGAGGACGTCGGGCCCTCATGCCACCTTCATGAAGTCTGTTTCTGACAGTTTGGTCAGAAACATGCACACCAGTAGCCCACTGAAGGTCATTTTGTAGGGATCTAGCAGTGCTCCTCCTGTTCCTCCTCACATAAAGGAGCAGATACCGGTCCTGTTCCTGGGTTGATGCCCTTCTATGGCCCTCTGCAGCTCTTCTCGTGTAACGGCCTGTCTCCTGGCATCTCTTCCATGCTCTTGTGACAGTACTGGGAGACACAGCAAACCTTCTTGCGACGGCACGTATAAATGTGCCATCCTGGAGGAGCTGGACTGCCTGTACAACCTGAATGGGCTGCAGGTACCGCTTCATGCTACCAGTAGTGACAAGGACACTAGCAAAATGCAAAATTAGAGAAGAATCAGTCAGGAAGGACAAGGAGAGAGCAACAAGTACACAAGCTGACACGGATGAATGGATTTCCCTAATGGATGATAAATAAACACAGAAAGAACATTTTCTAGTTCCTTCACCATTGTCATCATCAGCAGAAGCAGCACTAAAACACCCACACACACAAACCCAAGTCCAATCAGTTTAAATCACATTAAATACACCAATCAGCTGTGGATCTGGAGTCAAGGTCTGGTAGTGCTGTTTCTCACAGCTCCTCCCTTACTCCAGCTCCTCCCTCACTCCAGCGCCTCCCAGACCCTCCCTCACTCCAGCTCCTCTCTTCTCTCAGACCCTCCATCAATCCAGCTCCTCCCAGCTCCTCCCTCACTCCAGCTCCTCCCTCACTCCAACTCCTCCCTCACTCCAGCTCCTCCCAGACCTTCTTTCACTCCAGCTCCTCCCTTCTCCCAGACCCTCCTACACTCCAGCTCCTCCCTTCTCCCAGACCCTCCTACACTCCAGCTCCTCCCTTCTCCCAGCCCCTCCTTCACTCCAGCACTTCCTTCACTCCAGCTCCTCTCACACTACAGCCCCTCCCTTTTCCCAGGCCCTCCTTCAATCCAGCTCCTCCCAGCCCCTCCCACACTCAGGCCCCTCCATTATCCCAGCCCCTCCCTCAACTCAGCCCTTCCCTTCTCCCAGCCCCTCCCTCCCTGCAACCCTCCTTCACACCAGCCCCTCCCTCACTCAAGCCCCTCCCTTCTCCCAGCCCCTCCCTCAACCCAGCCCTTCCCTTCTCCCAGCCCCTCCCTCCCTGCAACCCTCCTTCACTCCAGCCCCTCCCTCACTCCAGCCCCTCCCTTCTCCTAGAAAATATTGTGTTAAATAGATATGATTTTCTGTACCAATAGTATGCTAATATGAAATGTAGTATGGAATATAGCATTTATATATTAAAAAAAAAAATCAATCATCACATAGCCAATAGCTACACTGACATGGCTGATGTTACTTACTGGTTAGCTAGCCAACTAATCAGGTTTCTATCTTATATGCATTAGTCTACAGTGTTGAATATAATTAATATGGTGCCTGTTACTTCATCACCAAATGACTGCAATAATTGCCAAGTGGCTGCTGATTTAACAAAACTGTTAGAAAAAGAGCCGGACATTGAGGGGAAGAGAGAAGGACATGTTTAATTTGATTTCCACCGCAGCACTGAAAACAATCAAGGTAAGTAGCTATACTATGATATCTTACATTCAGCGTACAGAATAAAGCCAGTTATCCATCCTCAAATGGTTTGACCCGCGGACCTGAAAAAGCAGTAATTTAAAGCTTGCAATCACACGCATTCGTAAACACACCACACTCGCTGCATGAACATACTCAAGCTTGTCTAATGCTAAACAGCAATGCATTTTCAAAACCTATACACAGAAATAACAGGTTGCCACCTGTTGCTTGGCATACAGCTTTGTAGCATTTTTCACTGAGGGAATGAATGTTTTGTTTTAAAATGACACTTTTCGAACAGGCGAAATAATGCCGGCTGCAATTCCCAACAGAGAAAGGTGCAAAAGTGAGACGATTAAATCTCACGAACATGTGTCCAAAACAAGCCCAGTGAGTTTCCATGCAAAACAGATATAAGCTTGTCACTACCGGGACAAAACTATTAGAACAGTAAACAGTGATGTAAATTTGCGCAGTAAAAAGTGATATCATAGCTGTGGTATACGGTCTCACATATCAACGCTATCAGCTAATTAGCATTGTGGTTTCAAACCACCCAGTTTATAATTTCTAACATAACAGATGCAGTAAAGAGATCAGTGCAATGCAGACCATGGGAGAGGAAGGATGCTGTCCTTGGCATTCGGTCAAAAACTCATCTGAAGAAGTGAATATTCCTTTTATTTTGTGTAACTCCCCCACAATGTAGTAAGTCCAATTATTATATATTTGTCTCTTATCACACAAAAATTTGGCAATGGTCCCTTTCAGGTTCATTCGACTGAACCGAGTGAACCTGAAGATAGTAGAGCTAGCATGTCGATCATGCTGGTAGTAAAAGTGATTTTAGCACTTTTTCAGGTAGTTTAGCTGTGCTAAAATGTGTTTAAATAAAATATGGATAATGCTTTCATAACTCTTCCATTGTAAAACCAACGATACTATATATATATCGTTGGTCATTTCCTGCATATCATAAATGCAGGAAATGAGCATTACGTATTCTCGGGGGGGGGTAGCTCCAAACCCTAGCCACTTCTAAAACCAAAGTTCTGCCATTGGCATGTTGAACATTTGAAAACATTAAAAAAAAGTGTTGATGAGTTTAAAACCTTCGCATTTGGCTTAACAGAGAAACAATCTAATACTGTGTAATTGCTGTAGTCAAAACTCACAATATTAAAAAACCTCAGTCAAGACTTATTTTTTTTCACTGCATGGCAATAACTGACCCATACCCAGATAAACTGACAACACTGGATTACAACAACTAACAGAAATCCAGATCAACTGACAACACTAGATCCCTCAATGTCTCCTGGGTTTTGTCTCAAATTACAACCTATTCCCAATGCTGAATAGTGGCTTTGTTCAAAAGTAGTTCACTATTTAGGGAATAGAGTGCCATTTTAGACACGCTCATCCATGCCACACCAAACATGGCATTAGTGCCATTAGAACAGCATAGATTAGTCTTTAAGAAGGCCCTGACAGCCTAATCAATTTTACAGCCTCACATCTTTTATTGCTCTGTCTGAAGGAGATTCTCTTAATGAGCCTCCAGTGTTTGATGAAGTGGAAGCTTGAAGACATGGAGGCAGAAAGTAAGAGAGAGAGAGAAAGAGAGAGAGATGCATGGTGAGATAAAGAGTGAGAGAGTGAAATAGATGTATAGTTAGATTGAGAGTGAGAAAGTGATGTGAAGCTTCTCACAAAGTGACCCAGGAGAAAAACTAAGAAAACAGTGAAAAACAACAGTGAGCAGTAAACTCAGTTGGGGCTTGTCATACCAATGGTCTGGGTTTAACTCAGTTCAGGCTTGTCATACCAAGGGTCTGGGTTTAATAACTCACTTGGGGCTTGTCATACCAAGGGTCTGTGTTTAACTCAGTTGGGGCTTGTCTTGCCAAGGGTCTGTGTTTAACTCAGTTGAGGGTTGTCATACCAAGGGTCTGGGTTTAACTCAGTTGGGGCTTGTCATACCAAGGGTCTGTGTTTAACTCAGTTGGGGCTTGTCATACCAATGGTCTGTGTTTAACTCAGTTGGGGCTTGTCATACCAAGGGTCTGTGTTTAACTCAGTTGAGGCTTGTCTTACCAAGGGTCTGTGTTTAACTCAGTTGGGGGTTGTCATACCAAGGGTCTGGGTTTAACTCAGTTGGGGCTTGTCATACCAAGGGTCTGTGTTTAACTCAGTTGGGGCTTGTCTTACCAAGGGTCTGTGTTTAACTCAGTTGGGGGTTGTCATACGAAGGGTCTGGGTTTAACTCAGTTGGGGCTTGTCATAGAGTAGATTACTAAAGCATGAACAATGAGTTAGCTAGAAACTTTAATATGCAATAAAAGTAACACTTCAATTGCTTGTTTATAAAAAAATCTAAATAAACCCTGTTTCATTTTCTTAAATTAAATAATGTATCGTTGTTAGTTGAATCAATTAGATCATGCCCATTTTAAGCATATATTTATTAAAGCACCATGCGCTACCAACTGAGCTACATGGGACCTTACTTGTCGCATCGACCAATACTTGAGATGCTCAATATTGGGTAAACTTGTTGATATCGACAGGTTGAGGCGACACCAGCACATTTTCGACAAAGCCACCGTGTTGTAACTGTATTTAATTTCTGTGCACGGCCCATAATCCCCTGTGCAGTTGCCTAGTTTTAGGACCAGAGGACTCTGGGAGTACACAGTGGAGAAGACCTTTAAGGCATATCCAAGTCCGACAGTCCATTTTGACAGCGAGCACTTATTAATTAATTATTAATGAACTAGTAGCCAGGAGCTTGATACACTAGCAATGCTTCAAAGAGACGCCAACGATCCGGACCTATAATTGATTTGACAAATGCAGTTTAATTTCTGAGTAATTGCGGTATAATCCACAAACAATTAGTCTCCCAGAGTGGTTTTATTAAAATATCGGCTCAAGATCACAATTTTGGAGAGGGAAAAATATAAAAGGCCAAAGAGAGCTACAGACACTACAGTACACCTATTATTTCTCAATAAAGTAAATATAGGGACATTTGTCTAGTAAGTGAATATATTAAAGCACAAAAATAGACTGCGGTAATGGAAGAAGTTATGATCAGGATTAGAAGATTAGCAGCAGTCTCTGACACCTCTAAAATTGAGAAAATGGCCTCCACAAGGATATAAAACCAAGTTCCCCATTCTAATTATTTTTCATTTTTCAGAATATAATAGGATACTTTTCCAGAAGGAATGAAACCATGTACAACCCCGTTTCCAAAAAGGTTTTTGGAAAATATATATGCCCATTTTGAATCTGATGCCAGCAACACATTTCAAAAAAGTTGGGACAAGGGCATGTTTACCACTGTGTTGCATCACCACTTCTTTCAACAATACTCTGTAAGCATAAGGAACTGAGGAGACCAATTGCTATAGTTTTGAAAGTGAAGTGTTTCCTCATTCTTGCTTGATATAGGATTGCAGCTGGTCAAAAGTTCGGGGTCTCCTTTGTCGTCGAATGTTTTCAGTGGGTGACAGGTCTGGACTGCAGACCAGGGGCCGTATTCACAAAACATTCTATCTCACCACTAGGAGGACTCCTAAACAGCACAAAAAGTTCCTAGCTAAGAGTTTCCTCTTAAAACCTATTCACAAAGCTGCTAAGATGTAATATTCTACTGACAGATGACTGAGATATACGTATTTATCTGCATAGCTGCATTTTCCCTGTGGCCAAGTAGCATAGAGTTGTCACAACTTTCATCTCCGGTGTTATTGGGTTGTTTCTGTTTGTTGGTGGAGTTACTGCAACCTATGACTAGCTCTACTATGATCATTATACCCTCGCAATTCAGCCGATATTTTTTTAAAAGCTCTGTGTCATTAAGTGTTTCTAAAATGTTGACCGGATTACGAGGCGGATTGCCGGCAGCAGCCATTTTAGGATTGTTTGTGATTTAGTCTTAGTGACTTAGGAGTCCTCTTGACTATTTCTAACGTTTTCCAGGTTTAGGAACTGGTTTTAGCGCTAAAACGCTTTGTGGAATACTCTTAGGCCAAATATTTAGGAGTCCTAAAGTTAGGATTGACACACCCATTTTTTCAGGGGCTTCCCTGAAGAAGACATTGTCTGTGTAAGGTCTGCCTCCACCACTCATCCTCGACCTTCCAACCAGGCTGGTGAACGCACCCCTCACAGCAGATCCCAATCCCCGGAACGCAACCCTTACAGCACCTTCCAATCCCCTGAACGCACCCCTCACAGCAGATCCCAATCCCCCGAAAGCACCCCTCACAGCAGATCCCAATCCCCCGAACTCACCCCTCACTGCAGATCCCAATCCCCCGAACGCACCCCTCACAGCAGTTCCCAATCCCCCGAACGCACCCCTCACAGCAGATCCCAATCCCCCGAACGCACCCCTCACAGCAGATCCCAATCCCCTGAATGCACCCCTCAGAGCAGATCCCAATCTCCTGAACGCACACCTTCACCCAGCCACTATTTAGCCTGGTCATTAACACCCTGTCCTTTTGAGGTATTGTTTGTACGATTGCAACTCTACTAAGCCTGTTTTTTTAAGTATTATCTTTGTCTTGGAAAAGTTTGAAAGTCTATTTTGGTATCCTGACCCTTGCCTGCCTGTCTGTCCACCTCTCTGGATAATCCCCTTCTGGTCTACATTGATACCCAGTTACCAACCTTCTGCCTGCCCTTCGACTTTGTGTCAGCCTGTCCCTTGATATACCTTTGTACCTCCCAAATAAACATCCTGCACTCTGTGCTTGGATCCATCCTTCCTTCTCTGTGTGCATTTATTACAGTCTGGATATGTTGCTCCAAAACCTGTATATATTGTTCAGCATTAATGGTGCCTTCACAGATGTGTAAGTCAGCCATGCCATGAACACTATTGCATCCCCATAGTATCACGGATTCTGGCTTTTGAACAGTGCACTTATAACAAGCCGGATGGTCCCTTTCCTTTTTAGCCCGGAGGATACGACGTCCATGATTCCCAAAAATAATTTCAAATTTTTATTTGTCAGACAACAGGAGAGTTTTTCACTTTGCCTCAGTCCATCTTAAATGAGTTCAGACCCAGAGAAGGCAGCAGCATTTCTGGATCTTGTTTATTCATTGTTTCTTATTTGCACGGTAGAATTTTAACTTGCATTTGTGGATGCAGCGACATACTGTGTTCACAGACAGTGGTTTTTGGAAGTGTTCCTGAGCCCATGCAGTGATTTCCACTACAGAATCATGTCTGTTTTTATGGTGCGTTCCAGTTGTCCTCGGATGTCGGAATTTCCCTTGATTTGGAAGTTTCAACTGGAACGCCCCCTCAAGTTGGAATTCCATCCCGGAAAGTTGGAAGAACTCTAATAGCGCCGAGTTCATAATCCAAGATGGCAGCACCTTGTATCAACAGTAACTAAGTGAAAGCTGTAGTTTTACTGTTTATTTTAGCAATTCTGTATATTTCTGTCTCATTAAAATTGTTGTGCACACAGTACTGTCCAACTGCTGTCTGTGGACATGTTGATATGGTGTTAGTATGCGTGAAATACCACTTAATGCGTTTTTATCAACTGGTGTTGCTAACAACGGCTAACCTGGCTAGTTGTATGGTTAACCGAGCAAACCTCCAATCCGGGAAATAGGAAAAAGTTAAAGAAATGTTTAAAAGTTATTTTTTAAGTAGGGTGAGATCAGTTAAAGTGTGACACATTTGGTTAAATTTGCCCTAAAATGCTGTTAGAGAATTGGCAACAAACCAGTTTTGGTTGTTACTCTCAATATTGTAGCGTTGACTGACTTTTGAACATGTAGAACTACTGTTTGTTCAAATACATATACAATTATATATATATATATATATATATATATATATATATAAAAGTAAATGAATGACTGAAATACAAAAGCCCAATCATGGTGTGATGTTAAATACGTGTTTTCATTTTAGTAGACTCTAGGCCATTGCAGCAGTTTGACTGCTCTAGCTGACACTGTTCTGCATCCAGCCCATCTTCCACACCCATGTGGGCACAGATGCCATCTCAGAAACACAAAAGACAGGATGATGAGCTGATGCAGTTTCTACAAGAGGCAGAAATAGCCAGTCGGCAGCGCCATGAAGAGACACTAACACAACTCAGGTCTGCACAGCAGGGGTGTGAGTCATTGATGTCCAGGTTGTTGGACAAGCTGTGAGTCAAATTATTATTGACTAATAATGTTTTTTCTTTATATAGTTATACTTTTTAGCTGATAATTTTTTGTATAAAGTTGGTTACATTTTTTGCATTAGTAATAATCTGTTATTGTTATTTTTGTATATAACTGTTTCCAGTTCTGATTGTTAATAAATGGTTGTTTTGAATTTTGCCTGAGCCTTTTTTATACCTAACACTTCACTGTGGGCAATGAGTAAAAGGAGGAAGTTAATTGAGGAAAATACTACTTTACTGGTACACACAGAATGTACAAACACTTTTCCAATGGGGATTTTCACTCTTTTTTCAGGGGAATCTCATTGGCCTGTCTGTAAAATGACCCCCCCCACCCCCCCCTTAATTCTACATCACGTGTAAATTACGAATTTCAATCTGACATATATAAAAACAGACAATTCTTGTATATTTTGACATATGTGTACATATATGTACATATGTGTTGATCCAACCAAATATATGTTTACAACATATTACGCTCATACAAGACATATAAGTTACATACATATATAGCCATAAATTACTTTTCCGTATGGGCACAGGAACATCAATACCTTTGTATTGATGGTGACTGTGTTCAGAGAAAAACAGTATTTAACTAAAGAATATCAGGCATTTAAATATTACAGTCCTATCTACCATCATTGTAACATTTATTCTAATTAACTTGAGCAGCCCTGGTTAGACAAAGTTTGTTTGGGATGAGCGAAGTTTTCTTATCTTCTTTGAAATCTTAACCACATTTATTAAAACTGACATTATACATATGCCTTTTAGCAGACTACTATTATAAATTATATAGGAAAATTATGTTAATAATTAACGTTACAATATTCTGAAGAGCACTCGCCCATCCAGGTAACACGTTATTCTACCGGTTATGGAATGGACGATTAAAAAGCGTTCAAAACATTTTCTACAAAATGGAAAACAATGTATATAGTTCCTGAAAGGGCAAGTAAAACAAAGGCTTTCATGAGGGAGTTCATCTTGTTTTCTGACTTTGGACACTGGAACGCGATCAACTTGGGTTAACTTGGGTGTGACATCATTCCCAGTTCCGAGATCCAACTCGGAGGTGGCTGGAACGCGGCATTGATGCGGTGCCGCCTGAGGGCCCAAACATGTCCAATATTAGTTGTCGGCCATGTTCCTTGAATACAGGGATTTCTCCAGATTCTCTGAATCTTTTAATGATAGTATGTACCGTACAGGGAGGGAAAAAATGATTTGATCCCCTGCTGATTTTGTACATTTGCCCACTGACAAAGAAATGATCAGTCTATGATTGAAAAACGCATGTCAAAAATGTTATAAACTGATTTGCATTTTAATGAGTGAAATAAGTATTTGATCCCCTCTCAATCAGAAAAATTTCTGGCTCCCAGGTGTCTTTTATACAGGTAACGGGCTGAGATTAGGAGCGCACTCTTAAAGGGAGTGCTCCTAATCTCAGTTTGTTATCTGTATGAAAGACACCTGTCCACAGAAGCAATCACCTCAATCAGATTCCAAACTCTCCACCATGGCCAAGACCAAAGAGCTGTCCAAGCATGTCAGGGACAAGATTGTAGACCTACACAAGGCTGGAATGGGCTACAAGACCATCGCCAAGCAGCTTGGTGAGAAGGTGACAACAGTTGGTGCGATTATTCGCAAATGGAAGAAGAAACACAAAAGAACTGTCAATCTCCCTCGGTCTGGGGCTCCATGCAAGATCTCACCTTGTGGAGTTGCAATGTTCATGATAATCAGCCCAGAACTACACAGGAGGATCTTGTAAATGATCTCAAGGCAGCTGGGACCATAGTCACCAAGAAAACAATTGGTAACACACTACGCCGTGAAGGACTGAAATCCTGCAGCGCCTGCAAGGTCCTCCTGCTCAAGAAAGCACATGTACAGGCCCGTCTGAAGTTTGCCAATGAACATCTGAATGATTCAGAGGAGAACTGGGTGAAAGTGTTGTGGTCAGAGTTGAGCTCTTTCGCATCATTTAACTCGCCGTGTTTGGAGGAGGAGGAATGTTGCCTATGGCCCCAAGAACACCATCCCCACCGTCAAACATGGAGGTGGAAACATTATGCTTTGGGGGTGTTTTTCTGCTAAGGGGACAGGACAACTTCACCGCATCAAAGGGACGATGGACCGGGCCATGTACCATCAAATCTTGGGTGAGAACCTCCATCCCTCAGCCAAGGCATTGAAAATGGGTCGTGGATAGGTATTCCAGCATGACAATGACCCAAAACACACGGCCAAGGCAACAAAGGAGTGGCTCAAGAAGAAGCACATTAAGGTCCTGGAGTGGCCTAGCCAGTCTCCAGACCTTAATCCCATAGAAAATCTGTGGAAGGAGCTGAAGGTTCGAGTTGCCAAACGTCAGCCTCGAAACCTTAATGATTTGGAGAAGATCTGCAAAGAGGAGTGGGACAAAATCCCTCCTGAGATGTGTCCAAACCTGGTGGCCAACTACAAGAAACGTCTGACCTCTGTGATTGCCAACAAGGGTTTTGCCACCAAGTACTAAGTCATGTTTTGCAGAGGGGTCGAATACTTATTTCAATCATTAAAATGCAAATCAATTTATAACATTTTTGACATTTATTTTTGAAATTATAGACTGATCATTTCTTTGTCAGTGGGCAAACGTACAAAATCAGCAGGGGATCAAATATTTTTTGCCCTCACTGTATACGAGATCCCTAAACTCCTTGTGATTTTACGTTCAGAGATGTTATTCTTAAATTGTTGCACTATATGCCTGCGCAGTCTTTCACAGAGTGGTGAACTTCTCCCTGTCTTTATTTCTGAAAGACTCATCCTCTCTGGGATGCTCTTTTTATTCCCAATAATGTTACTGACCAGTTGCCAATTAATCTAGTTGTGAGATGTTTCACCAGTAGTTTTTTGTTTGCATTACACAACTTTTCTGGTCATTTGTTGCCCCGTCACAACTTTTTTGAAACGTGTTGCTGGCATCAAATTCAATGTGGGCATATATTTTTCAAGAAACAATTACATTTCTCAGTTTCAACATTTGATATGTTGTCTTTGTACTATTTTCTATTGGATATAGGGTTTAATTGATTTGCACATCATTGCATTCGGTTTATCTGTACATTTTACACAGCGTCCCAACTTTTTTTGGAAACGGGCTTGTATGAATATACAATAATAATTATATAATAACAATAAATACCAATACCAGCTAGGAGCGTCGTAGACTATGAAAAGGGTATGAAAGGGTCAACGTATTGCACATCTTTTAAATAATTCTATTTGAGCAACAGTCAGAGAGTGAAAAAAGTATTTCATAGTCCTGGGGATGAAGTTATAACGGTTATAACTATGGTAGCGGAGTCTCCTCTCTATCTTTCTCCTTCTCTTCCACCATCTCTGTTTTTGTGTCTCTCTCTCTCTCTCTCTCTCTCTCTCTCTCTCTCTCTCACTGTCCATCTCTTTGTCTTTAATAATCTCTGTCTTGTTCTCTCTTTAAATCTCCCTATCCAAGAGATCAGTGTGTGTCTCAGCCTCAGATCCATGTGTTTAGATCCATGTGTTCAGATCTATGTTTTTATGTGTTTCCCTGGACCCCACATACCATTCCATTCATTTCTGCTTTTATCAGTTTTCAGCCTTCGAATTCAGAGTTATCCACACCTGACATAACAATCCTTTGTCCTAAATATGATCCACATAAGTCCAATTCACATCCTTCTCATCCATGTCCAAATCACCAATAGCAGTTGTGTATCCAAATGAGGAATACAGCTTTCTGTTACAATACATTGTATAACTGAGAAATAACAATCATCAACAGTGGCTTATGATGCTAAAACATCATTTAGCATTATTATTTCAGGAGGGTCTCCGTACAGGCAGTCCAGGGTCATTGTAGGGCAGGCTGTATCTACCTAGGTAGCATCAGTGATGATCACTGTAGTAGAAGGTTGGAGGAAATGCTACTTATCATCTTCAACAAACTCTTTGAGCATTTGCTTTACTCTGCTGGGAGTGCAAGGTAGGGTTTTCTTATGTTTTAGGCAAATTCCGTTTGCTCCATTGGTAAAGACAGCTCAATCAACCACAGACAAGGGAATGTAAAAAATACAGTTTGAATCCAGGTCTGTTGCAGTGTAGTTGCTTTGCAGTATGAAGAGCAACATAAAAGAGCAGTTGGGACACATCTTCCTCAGATACCAACGACTGAATATGCAAGGGCCTGTTAAATAATTGAAGAATCTCAGTCCATAGAGGACTGCATGATTTTATCAGAAGGCAACAGAGAGAAGGAGAGAGAAAGACAGGGAGGGAGAGATACAGAAAGAGACAGAGATAGGTAAAAGGAGAGATGGAGAAAGAGAAACAGAGGGAGTGAGAAAGAGAGACAGAGAGAGGGAGAAAGAGACAGAGACTAAAAGAGAGATGGAACCTGTTTTTGTTAAGGTTTTTTTCTAACAACTGGTTATACTGCACATTACATTATCTTTTGATACATCAATACGGCTTAATGGAAATTAGGAAAAAGACAGAGACATAAAGAGAGAGAATACATTGCTACGTCATGCCAATATAATACATTCGATTTGAGAAAGGGTGCTCCCCCCCCTCTCCATCTTACCCTCACCCTTTCCCTCACCCTTTCCCACACCCTTTCCCTCACCCTTTCCCTCACCCTTTCCCTCACCCTTTCCCACACCCTTTCCCACACCCTTTCCCTCACCCTTTCCCTCACCCTTTCCCACACCCTTTCCCTCACCCTTTCCCTCACCCTTTCCC
>JACXGI010008631.1:0-14611 GCA_016801175.1 Esox masquinongy | reverse complement strand
AAAAAGTACACCCCTTGGAAATGTATTTAATTTTTTTACATACTTGGACACATGGATATCTGATAAAGGTGACCCAATTAAAGAAATCACCTAAAACCCACAGTGAAAACATTTATTCACTGAAAAAAAACAATTTCCTTGGCTAAAGTTTGAATCAGTTGCACCCATAATGTGCAAATTATTAGAAAATCAATAAGGTAACCTGTCCGAGGCCCTCAGAAAAAAGTTTGCTGATGCATATGGGACGAGGAGGTGTTACAATGTAATTTCCAATTCAAAGTACAAGATTCCACTGGCAATATCATCTATAGATGGAGAAAATTCCAGACCTCTGGCAATAAACATTATATACAATTGAGCCCAAGAGCTGACCAAAAGATGGTCATAGAAGAACCACAGAGTAAAACCAAAGGATCTACAGGCCTCTCTAGCAACAATCAATACTGAAGTGCATAAGTCACTTCAATACTGAAGTGCATAAGTCTTATGCACAAACTCAATCTACATGGGTCAGTTATGAAGAAGCCTCTGCTCAAAAAAGAATACCAAGACACAACTGACATTTTGCTTGATAACACTTCAACAATGTTGTTGCTTGCTGCTTGTGGTTTCAGGCTGGGTGTTTTGTAAAAGCACTTTATAACAACTGCTGATGTAAAAAGGGCTTTATAAATAAATTTGATTTAATTTTTATTGAACAACTGGCCAGAACTATTGGAAAATGGAATCTGGACAAATAAGTCAAAGGTGGATTTGTTTGGCAAAAAACATTGACAAAAACCTTCAAAGCCTTTGAACCTTAGAACCTCATACCAATCATAAAGCATGGATGCGGTAGCATTATGGTTTGGGGCTGCTTTGCTGCCTCAGGGCCAACCTGCCATCATCATGAAGTGAACCATGAATTCCACATTATACCAGAGAGTTATTGAGAAGAATGGGTTAAAAAATGGTAGCTAAATTGAACATAGTTTTTTCAACAGGACAACGATCCAAAACACACAAGCAAATCTACAAAAGAATTGCTGAAAAACAAGAAATGGAGGGTTATGGAATGGCTAGGTCAAAGCCAAGAACAAAACTTTTTTTGAAAAGTACTGACCAAGAAACCAATCAAAGCTAGTCCTAGCTTGAAAACCCAACAGGATGGACTAACAATGGCTATTCACACCCAGCTCTACATTCATTTCTTACCTTAATTACTAGCTTGTTTGCATTCACATGACAGCGACCTTCAACATCTCTCCATCTATCGCACTCCACATAGCATGTAGCCACCCAAACCTGACTCTTATACCCTCAATGTTGCCTAGTCTAGCAAACACTGTACCACACTATATCCAGCCCAGTGCCAACCCATGTGACCTACCCATAAAGTAAAATAAATGTGAAAAAAAAACAGTGTCTGTATCCAGGACTGCATTACTCTGCAGCCATACTGTCTGCTCTGGGATTCGACATAGATCTAGCTCGGCCTGTAGTATTCCCTCTGTCCCTCCCAATACTACAGACATACGATGGAAATCGCCGGTCCAGGGAAAGCAATAAATCCACTCCTATTTCATCCAGAAAAGCAGCACTCTCCGAGGACGACTCACGTCAAGCCTGTATGCTTCCCTCTTAGATATTTCTCTTGAATTCAATTCAATCGGTTGTGGTGGTTGTCTCCAGCATTGGGTGTCTGGCATTGCAATGTAGCTTCGATGTTGACCTTTCTGTGCTGTAATTCCAGTGCCATTGGTCTAAATCCAGCCAGTCAACTGGTTGAGTAAATGCCAATGGGCTGTTTTCAAGCAGGAGGAAGTATGAATCAAGTGGTCATTTGGTTTTCTATTGTGTAAAATCCACATTCATTTTAAAACATTCCTTATATTTTAAAAACACCTTTCTGGATGAAATTACATTAAATGGCTCAGCCTTGGTATGAATATCCATACATGTTCCCTTGATTATGAGTTAGATTACATCACTGTTGTAACCCAATAGCTAATCTTTGTTAATTCAGAAGTCTTCATTGATGCTCATTGGTCAGAAATTCTTGTTCTGTAACGAGATAAATTAAGAAATAGAAACCAAAATAAAGAGCTCAACCCTACCATTTTTTTCTGAAGTGTATACCATGTTAATCGGCTAAATGTTTTTAATTTGCTTCCTAAAATATTGAAAAATGCCAACACCTGCAAAACAGGATTTATTTTATTTTTTTCCAGAAGCACTGTAACAAATTCTGCTTGTTATCTCATGCATACAGTTGTTTTAGAACAGACCTACAGTGCCATTTATGTTAATGTGGTCTGTCCATGAGAGATTACCGATGTCACATGGACGTCAACTCATTCAGCATCTGTCTGATGTTTAACACAAATTATGACCGAAACATTCTCATTGGTCGATTATCACAGCCACAAAACATGTGATTGAATAACCAAACCAATACTCCACTGATAGCAACATGGTGAGATAACAGGTGGCATTAGCAATAACACAAGGTTGAAGAGAGATTCTGAGAGAAAAGAAAGCCATAAAATCGTCATTAAAAGTAAATCATCCTTTCAAACATTGAAACGAATGTAATCACAGCAATGAAGCATCAATGTTTCTGAGTTGTCTGTCTAGACTGACTTTAAAGTGCCAGACATATTTGACCAATAGAATTCTGTTTAGCCATGCTGCTTTTGTAAGAGAAGTTACATGTAGGGTGCATAAGCTTAACATATTAAAATAGGATCCCCAATGAATGAAATGTGAAGCCTTTGATTGTACTGGTGAAACAGATCCCCTGTGTGTTCAATGTGAGACCACTGGTTTAGCGGTCCAAGAAGCAGAAGCAGGTAAGGAGGTAAGGGGGTAAGCAGGTAAGGAGGTAAGCAGGTAAGGAGGTAAGGAGGTAAGGGGGTAAGGAGGTAAGGGTAGACATTAAAAACAGGATGAATTATAGATGAGATGGGAGGTGGGTGAAAGAGGAATAGCCCTTGAAGCATTGAGCTGATTTGTTGATGATAAAAGACACACACACACACATACACAGACACACACACACACACAGACTGACAGACACACACACAGACACACGCACACACACACACAGAAAGCTAGACAACATAATAGCAGCTTTTCACAGGGGAGCCCCGCAGAATTCAGCAGGCGATAAAATGATAGCATAGGCTCTGAGTCTCCGAGGATGTGACTGACTGATTAATAGTTGCGTAGCTCTAGCTACCAGTGACGTCTCATTTGCCACCATTGATTTTAGGCCTGGTTTTACAGAAGCGGCAGTACTTTACATAGCTACTCTCACACTGGTAATAAGTTCAACAACTTTGACTGTACAGCCACAATCTGTATGTCAGACCTCGACAAATGCCCTACACAGCATCTGACCCTCCTCAGACACCTCGTTCCCCAGCGGCAATTATGAAGAGCCTGACTGAACAGAGAAACAAATGCCACCGTGTCCGTGCCATGTGCAAAATAACGATTCAACATAATGAATTCATGCAATAAATAATACATTGATACATCGCAAAGTTCTAAAGAATTATAGTTGCTGGGTTCTGACACGTGTAATTGCAACATGGAACAACACGACAGTGACTGGGAAAATGCATGATGAATTCACAATTACTGCTGTTGACATAGGAATCACCTAGATTCAATAATGTTCTTCCCACCTCATCATTTATGCAGGAAATAACTCATCAGTATTAACAATTCATACCTTAACCCTGCTGCAAACAGAGCTGTGATAAATGCCAATGTCAGGTATTGATTATAATTCTAAATCAAAATAAGCCATATCTGTTTCATTCAAAACAGCAAGTCTTAAGTCTTAGAAGAAAACAACAAAAAAGGCTATACAGAACCGAAGAGGTTATTTGGCTGTTCCCACAGTAGAACTCTTTGAAGAACCATTTTGGTTCTAGGTCAAATCCACATGGAACCACAAAGCGTTCTACAATGGGGATAGCCATAGAAAGTTCACCCCTGAACACTCACAGAAGAACACCCCAAAACAGCAACCGCCTCCACTTTGACAACCAGAGCAGATTACAAGGTCATCAATGAGAGACAAGACAAGCAGGGGAAACTCCCGACTGGAACGGAGAATGGTGATTCCAGCTCCAGATAGGCATCCAGCAGACTGACAAGGCCTCCTAAAAAGCTTCCTACTCCCTATATATTAGTTCACTACTATGGGTACTGGTCAAAACTAGTGAAGTGTAAAGGGAATAGGATGTAATTTAGAATGTATTCTGAGGGATTACATTACATACACTGTCTGTCCTTCTTTACTGTTCCATGTTGTTTGGAACAATTTAAACCACCAGCTTGATTCCCAATGACATCAGTCATTTTATGTGACTACGAAGTTTGATGACCCAGACTGTGTTTATACTGATTAGGAATTTCCATTTGCTGGCTAGATGATACTTGCTTTGATCTGAGCGTTGATCTGAATCATTGGGTCAGTCATTAGGAAGTTAAACAGTACGCTGGCTGAACCTTACAGGAATGTTTTCCCTTTGAGCACAACTTTCAGCTATTTAAATATTGAACCTGTTACTGATTCAATACTTGTGTACCAGAGAAGTGTACCAGAGTGTGTTTTTGTCATTTTATTTACCATTTGTTTCCATCAGGGTTTTAAACCTTGTCATCTTTGGGAATAGAACCAGCAACCTTTTGTTTACTGGCCCAACGGTCTCGATCACTAGCCTACACTGCTTCCCCCATTTTTGAAGTTTTTTACTTCGATACGACACTTGAAGACACCTTTAAAATATACAGAGCGACAAACTGCAGTGTTATTTGGCAACATTAAGTCTAAAAATTCAGTCAATTCTGACTCACAATATCAGCACAAAACAATACGCAAATGACCCCATATTCCCGACTTACAGCCCCGCTTTTGAGCCATTTGGGAACATGTTAATGGCAATGCATAACCCCCAGGTGAAAGGACGTGAAGGCATGAAAGTCACCCATAGCCAAGAGGAATTGTTGTCATTGTGATCGGTAGAGTATTATCTATCTTCTATATTTATTGTCAGAAAATGTAATCCAGAATTTTTCATACTAGGGATTGTGGCTTCATGAATATCCTATTGTTGATGCAACAGAGAGTATGGGAATGTTCTGTATGTCAATGATAAATAGTAAAGGTTATCTTAATTTGTGGAGTTATATAATTAATTGATGGTCCTAGCACATGTATGTGCTATAGTGTGTTGTTGATACTTATAGTATACTTTGTAGAGTTAGACTATTGAAGACATTGAAAACTGCTGGTATATCATCATTTTAAAATATAGATTACAACAGCATTCGGGTGGAATAATTAGGAACCATTGTCAATCCTCTTGTTCTTAACTCTACAGACAATTACACATAGATACCTTGGTCGAAGCGACCAGACTGGACATCCCTGCATCCGGATTGCTACTCAATAAATCGAATTATGTACTTAAATGATGCCAGGATCAGCCATCAAGGACTTTATTCAGATTTGCTTGTAGGCCCGTACTCCATTTTTATTACTTTGTCGTGATGTCAAGAGTCGTAATATTGTTTAGATCGTATTATACATGTTCTGCTTCCTCATGACAATGGATATGCAAACAATATAGAGTCAGATTAGCGATATTAAATTATCACAAAGGTTGTATTCTCCTGCACTAATTTTCTGCCTGTCTCCTCAGGAACCTTTCTGTTGCTGAGCAGTATAATGAATGTGTCAATGTAAAGGCAATCAGAAGGAGTGCATTATTGTCAGTAATTGGACCCAATGAGTAGCCTCATTCACCATAGCACAGCACATTTCACATAATTTTACTACAGCAATGTCTCTGGTGAAATCTTTGCTCGTGCCTTGGCCCACGTTTGTCTCTCAAGTAGCTCGGACTTATGATGTAGTCCCTCTCTTTGTTGTGTTTTATTTGCAAAATGTTATGACAGACTGGTTCGGTCTCGATTTTTCTTTTTATCTTGTCCTCGTCAAAGGCAAATGTTAGAGGCGTGTTGGTAATGGTAAACACTCTGTTCTCCAGCAACACTGGGTCCATGTAGACGTGGTTCCTAACATAAAGTTCCACAAGCCTCATCACCCTCACACTCGCCCCCTCACATCCTGATAGGCCTCCTTCCCCGTCACTCACCCCCTCACATCCTGATAGGCCTCCTTCCACGTCACTCACCCCCTCACATCCTGATAGGCCTCCTTCCCCATCACTCACCCCCTCACATCCTAAAAGGCCTCCTTCCACGTCACTCACCCCATCATACCCTAAGAATGTAGGGGTGTAAAATCAAAGATCTTGAGAAGCACTGCTGGATTAATTTAAGCTTTTTCAAGGATGTGATAACGCAGTCATTTTTCAGTGTTTGTTTTCAAAGCTGGAAAACCTGCATACATAGGCAAAAGTTTGCTTTGCATCTGTAAAATGCATCCCATCAGCACAGCTTCCACCATCCTGTACTCACCCTCAGAGTTTTTTACAGTTGGCTCTTTTCAGAACGTGTCTCATCTCCATGCGACGCCCTGCTACTTAGAAATCGTGTGAACCACAACACAGCCCGTTACATTTTTAATGAGGGATTAGACACACACAAACAAGCATGCATTCAAGCCCCCCCCCCCCACACACACACACAAACACACACACACACACACACACACACAAACGAAGACTCATCAGTTAAAAGATGGCTGCCGGACATAAAGAGGGTGTCAGTTACTCACGGGACGTAATTAATTTGATTCTATATTTTTAACTGCGGTGAAAAGTGAAACCCTCTTCAGACACTTAACCCGGTTATCACCATGGAGATAAGAACTGGAACACTAGTCAGTGTTTGTCAAACCAGAGATACTAACACTGTATGTGTGTGTGTGTGTGTGTGTGTGTGTGTGTGTGCGCGTGCGGCGGGCGTATTTCTGTGTGCGCATATGTATCTATCTGTGTGTGTGTGTGTGTGTGTGTGTGTGTGTGTGTGCGTTTGTGTGTGTGCAGTAGTAATGAATGGCTGGGCCGTGTCATGATGTCACACAGGAACAGGCTAATCAAATAGGCAAATTACAACTCTATATCAAGGGCAGTATCAACTGTCCCGTCCGTTTAAATCCCAAGCATAATGGATTTAAAAATATAGTCTCACAAGCTCACACGCACACACGCAAAATTGAGCATGTCAGTAAAGCGCACAGCTCACACGTCACAGCCACCATGGCAACACAGAGCACTGATAAATACCCCGACTCTGACAGAAACCAAGCCAAGCACAAGGTTGAGGGTATACTTTCTGGGCATGAAGGGGGGGCTGGTGGACTAGTGGTCAGAGCATCTGACTGGCAAACAAAGCCTTGCTACAGAGCCCTCCACTAATATTGGCAGCCTTGATAAATAAGAGCAAAACAAGCTGTGAAAGAAAATGATTTGCTGTTCATCATCTTGGTCATCATTATTCAAAATGTTCACCAAAACTGAACGTTTAAACTGAAGTGAAATGATTGAAAAAAATAAATGGGCAATAAATTAAATACTACCACCCGTAGGAATTCTTATGAGTAAAATTTTACTAGTGTATTCCCATTCGTATTTTACGTTTGAAGTTCACCTGAGTGATTCAGAACACTTTAAGTGGTAAGCTATGACTTACTGTTTAATTAAATGTGGTATGAATATGAGGTGAAACACAGGCCAAATTACCATAGTCATCCAACACTCGAAAACAGTAAGGATGTGTAAAAAAAGGTTGTTGAGCTGCACAAATCAGGAAATGGCTTTAAGAAAATAGCTCAATGGTTGAAAATGCTCTTTTCCACTATCAAGGCAATATTCAAGTTTAAAGCAACTGGATATGTTAAGATTCGGCCTGGAAGGGACGTGGAGACTTGCAGATGTTAGTTGGGTCTTGAAGTCAGAAAGTCTCCAAAACTACGATCAGATGCCACCTACATAACCACATGTTGTTTGGGAGGATTCCTGTAAAAAATGCTTACTGTTTGCCAAACATCAATGGGCCTTTCAATAGGACCGGGATTCATGGTCAGATGAGACCAAAGTATAACATTTTGGAAACAAACAATAGGAGTGGGTTTGGTGTAGAGAGAAAGATAGCCATGCAGAAAAGCACCTCATCTCCACTGCGAAGTGTGGTGGTGGATCTTTGATGGTGTGGGGCTGTTTTTCTTCCAAAGTCCTTGGAAACGTTTTTAAGATACATGGTATCATGGACTCCATCAAGCACCAGCTTAAATTAAATCAAAGCCTGACTGCCTCTGCAAGGAAGCTTCAACTGGGCCATGGTTGGTTCTTCCAGCATGACAATGATCCAAAGCACACCTCAAAATCAACACAAAAATGGTTCACTGACTCCTTCCCAAAGAAAACCTGTGGGATGAGCTGAAGAGGAGAGTCCACAAGTGTGGACCTCAGAATCTGAGGGATCTGGATATTCGCTGTATGGAGGAATGGTCTCAGATGCCATATGTTCTTCAACCTCAATACTTGTTATAAGAGAAGACTCAGAGCTGTAATCTTGGCAAAGGGAGGTTGCACAAATTATTAAATGCAGGAGTGCCAATAATTGTGGCACACATATTTCAGTAATATATTTGTTTTATGATAATACTTACATTTTTATTATTTATTTAATCTTTAAAGGATAGGTTACTGTTATTATTTAGAATGAAAGATCTAGAGGATAGACAAAAAAAAGGGTGCCTATATTAGTGGAGGACACTATTCACTGAATCATGAGTAAGAAAAACAAATCTGTTGTTCTGTCACTGAGCAAAACATGTAATTTCTAATTGCTAGCCTGGCCATGATGTGCACCTATCCAATTTGGAGGTGTTGGGTCAATTGCTGAAGACGCATTTCGAATTATAATTATTTTTATCCTACGACAGGGAAGTGTTAAAAAGAACACATGTTTAATCACTGCTGAGCATACTGAACGCAGTCAGGGTTAACTGCCTTGCTAGGGGACAGAACAACATGTGGTTTTCCTTCCCTGCTGGGAGGATTTAATCCAGCAACATATCAGTGGGGGCTAGATAAAAAAGCAACATCATTTAAACTATATTTTACAGCATTTTTTATTTCACATGTGCTTCTATCTGGACTAACCTCCAATGTCAAAGTTGTGCTGGCCAATTGAGTTCCTTGCTAATTCACAAATTGCTTAACGAGTTTCATAATAAAGTTCTTTGATCACAATAGTCTAGTTTAAGACAAATTCACAACATTAAATATGTACCATTTATAGCCAAGTCTTGTGAAAGACATACACATTTAGCTAAAGAGCGAATGTTGAGCTAACATTCGTTGTAAAGCCAAGCAGCTATCTAATTTGAGGAACGAGACGTTTTATTTTCAATTGAATGTTTCGACACATCTCAACAGTGAGCTAGAGTTTCCTTACTTTTATGTTTCCTTTGATGTTTCAAAGTGGTTTCAACCTGGCTCCAGCCTGGGAAACCTGTAGATAAAAATTCCTTCTACAATAAATTCTCTAGTCTAATTAGCTAGTTGATCTGTTGCAGTGTGGATAGAAACTCATATGTTGTAATTAGTCAATTGTGTGGTGCCTTAACAAACGTTTGTGCGAGAGGGTTACATGCGTAATAATTCTTTGCTGCCTTTATTGACTCAATACATCAATAGGCCTGGTCAAGACATGCGGGAAAATCTTGTAAAAATTGTGCACCTAAGTGTCAATCGGCAGATGGTTAGTTTGTGAGACGAATAATCAAAAGCAAATTGCACAGGGAATTTTGCACACATTTCTTATTGGCGAATAAAAGCCAGGTTTGTCTCATTGTTCCACCAGGCTGACTGTGGATATGTACAGGATATGTCTGGGAATGACAACATTGTACTTAAACAACTGGTCAATTTCTGCTGCATTCTGTTTATGGACAGCTTTCCTGACTAGCCTACCAGTATATAATTGGGCAATTCACGCAGGTCTATTTTTGGTTTTTTAGAAATTATTTATTCTGTTTGGTTAAAGCGCATCCTTCTAGTGTGGTAGCCTATACTGAGCAATCTGATTTCGCTCTGATCAGACAGCAGTAGCAGGTCGAATTCTAAACTTTGGCTAATGTATTTCCATTCATCACGAGTTCCTGCCGCACAGTTCCTGCTGGATGTGGCAATGATTCAACAAATAAATAATTGATTAAGTGCTACGCTAGAGAGAGAAGGGTGGCAGACACACAGGTGTGTTCTTCTCTCTCCCCACATCGGCCAGGCAGGTATAGGGCTCCTCTTACAGTTCTGTGCAGTCCGAAAATCCTATCAGGCCTGGGCTGAAATTCATTTTTGAATCATTCATAAGGGGTGGGGGGCAACCAGACTGAACTCCGAAACGAGTTATTATTTTAATGTTTGCAATACAAACTGTTACAATTTACAATTACAATTATTTAGCATACCACCACAAATACCACAAGGTTCCTGGATAGAAACAGTCCAAACTAAGAGGTACCTGATCATGTTCCCGCAAGATCTCACTGAAATTAAGCACTACATATGCAAGCACACAAACACATATGCATGAACACAAACGCACACACACAAGCGCACAAACACACATGCAAGCACACATTTGCTCGCACACAAACACATATGCGTGAACACAAACACACACACACATGCGCACAAACACACATGCAAGCACACATTTGCACGCACACAAACAAGATCAACAGAGTCAAGGATTAAGGAGGATATGCTATTGGGACATTACCACGGAAGATACAAAACAAAAGTATCTAATGAGGAAGACAAAAAGCCCTTTCGGTGAATAACAGACTTTTAACTGTATAAGTAGGTTACTACTTTCGATCGAGATCTTATGGGCCTTGGTCATGTGTATTGCACCAAAACGGGGTGCTGTTTGGAGCGCAAACCTGTACCATCCTTTGGTCCTCAGTGGAAGGTAGAAGTGGAAGCACGGACAGGAGGTAAATCCTCAGATGAAATAAACAGGCTTTATACACCAGTGGTTCTCTAACTGAATGGGGCCAGGTACACCTTTGGTAAAACAAATGCACATCTCCAATAAGTATAACACTTAAACAATGAGGATTGGTGGAGAACTGTGGATATGGACATTTCTGTGGATCTCCCAGCTACATGTTCCCCTGGGTGTGTACATCGATGATCCAGTATTCCATTGATCCCTTGACCAAATTATTATTTTTTTAATATCTAGAATCAGTAGCACCTTTGTAGATTTACTGGACTTGCTAACTGCAGTCTCAAACAAAAAAACATGTTATTTAGTTGGCAAGCTTCAAGTCTTATTGTTTTACTTTTGAACCAGTGAAGTATAGTAATGTAGCCTAAATCTCCTTATTGAAACAGTGTGAGATCTGCCTGTCTTCCCGACCTGGTCTCTGATCCTAAGACCTTGCAATCCTCTGCACACAACACTCCATCACTCAAAGTGAACTCCATACTGGCTGACTGAGCAAAACCAAAGTCAGCTGTCAAACTGTAGGGGACGCTCAGGACGGTGACATCACAGCAAAAGCAGCTATTAGCGTTTCAATAGCTAACTATAGTTGGTGTAAAAACATGCCCAAAAACTCTTACAGTGTCTTGTTTACATGTTATTTCATTGTCTTCATTATCATGGTGATCCCTGAAGACAAAAAAAGGCTGTTCACCAGAAGATGTAGAACAAGTCCACCACATGGACAGGGCTGCTCTGAGCCAGTCCATGTCCTTCCACACAGCTATACTATATTGTGGAGAAAATCCAGTTACATTGTCTAACCAGACATGTTGTAGAGCCAGTCAATCACTGGCACCACTCACAGGGCTTGGAATAGCCACTCTGGAGTTGGAACGATGGAGGATATAGAACATTCTACTATTATACCTGTTCTTAAACATGTTGAAAGAAAACTGAGTTTTCTGATTGGGGATGACAGACGGTAGTCCTGGCACCATCAGATCTCTGACCTTCTCCCTGTGGTGGAGATCAGATCTGCCATTGCTGACCAAACCTAACAATGGTGTTGAAGTTATACAAAAGAGGACTAAGCACCCTGAGGGGCCCCCTTGTTGAGGGCATGGCAGATGTGCTGTTACCCACCTTCACAAAACTATCCCTGCCCAAAACAAACATGAAGCAGTCGTTCCAAATGAACAGAGACATCAGGAAGATCTACAGTATGTATATACAGTATGATATATTCCCCAATAAACAAAGTAATGTCCAGCCCATATGAAGAAACACAGCAATCATGTCACACATTAATCCAGTTTGCACATACAGTATGCAATATGCTCATCATGAAGTCAACTTGGGACTAACCTGCTTCTCTGGAAAGCTGTTGGAACGCGTCCACTCCTTTCTCCCCATAGGACCCCTCTGATGCTACCGTGGACACGTAGCTCCAGCCCAGGGTCTTCACTATGTCTACCATGGCCTGGGCTTGGAATGAGTCCGGAGGAACCACGCGGGAGAAGAAGTCATACCGTCGGTCGTCGCTCAGCTCCGGGGCCGTGGAGGCATAGCTGATCTGAGGAATCTAGGGAAAGGAAAAAAAGGAGAGAGAGAATAATTCATAAGACACGGCGGAGGAGAGAAGGCCAACTAGCGACGGCAGTTATTGCTCAGCCGTTGGGCTATCAAGGCACTTGCCTCGACGTCGCGTGACGGGAGGAGACGCCGGGAAAGGATGTGACCAGGGACCTAGTGGGTGTTTCATTACAGGAAAAGGAAGTGTTAGGGGAGGAGCCGAGGGAGTAATCAACAACAGAAAACAAACCACTGTGACAGAAAGGGATCGGGGGCTCTGCGGCTCGTTTACCTCATAGTGGATGAAACAGTGGACCAGTGGCCAATGGGCTGCACCAGTCCCAACATTCCCATTGTTGTTTCCATCATCGGCTCAAAACACGACATGTTCTTATGGTATTGACAAACCTGCTTGTGTAGAACCTCCCAGCAAAGCATCATTTATAAGAATGTGGTCCACACACTATCTAAAAAGCCTAGTCCTCTGCACGTCTGCATGGGTTTTCATTGTATATTACATTGTTGTAAAGACAGAGAGACCATTTTACAGTAAATGGCTTGGGCTCTGACATGAGCCTTAACAATCCTGACAGAAAATTCAAAACAAGCTTAACAGAGAGACTTGATTTTAATTTTAATTTTTGTATTTTTTAAAGCCGAGGATAATTTTAAACAAAACTTCCCTTCTCAAAGTCAATCATGTTTAGTCATGATTTTCAGAGAGGAATTTAAACAGGATGGAAGATTTGTTGGATGAGCAAAGTGAGAGGATCATATTTTCTGATCAAAGCTTTCTATAAACCGTAAAGGTAATAAAAAATAAACAATTGAAATGGTGAAAGACAATGCCAAATTACACAGACACAGAACATCAAATTAATATTCATTGTATAGGTCATAGGTTTTTTCAAAATATATTTGCAACTAATGGTTTCAAACTCTTTGTGAAAGCACACATATTGTTCTGGCATTGTGTGCTTCCTCAGGGTTTCATTTTTACTCCCATCATAAGACCATGAATATTTTTAGAGATTTTAAGCAGGTTTTGCTGGTCCAGAAATTTCAGTTCATGAAGTTCAGAGTTATCAGTCAAAGGTACGATATCCATAATCAACTTCAAAACTAGTTTGACACCGCCAACTAGTTTGCTCTTAAGTTCACCACCGTAATTACATTTCTTCAAAGGCAAGTCTAAGTTGACTTGACCATTTGTCTTCCTTGGTCTGGTCTCTAGGCCTTACCATGAAAAAAAAATGTTAATTTACTATCTGGAGAAAGAGTGCAGAACTCCCTGAGCTGTAAATCCCAATAATATGTTATTTTTTCAATTAGCCCTTTGATCTCTCTCAATTTAATGGCCTGGAGAAGAGCATTAATCGGTCAATACTGTAATGTACCGGAAAATAGGAATGGATGTGGTGTGAGTAAAAGAATGTGAAGATTTAAGAATAGAACTAGAAGAATGTGAAAGTTAAACATTTAAGAATAGAACTAGAAGAATGTGAAAGCTAAACACTTATTCCCTTTCAGCGTAATACGACAGCTTAATAATGCCAGTGGAATAAATGCAATAGACAAGTAATTCACCGGAAGATATAATGCATTTTGCTTACCAGAAGATGTAAAACAGGTCGTCCAACAGAAGAGGTGAAACAAGTCGTTCACCAGACATGGTTGCCAGATTTCATTGACAGTATATCGTACAATCACAGACGAAATCTCACAGACTCAACAAAAAACCTAAAAATAGCCGAATAGGGCGAGAATCCTCCCATCTGGCAACACTGTCACCAGAAGATGCAGAACAAGTTGTTCACTAGAATATGTAAAACAAGTCGTTCACCAGAAGATGCAGAACAAGTCGTTCACCAGAAGATGTTAAAACAAGTCGTTCACCAGAAGATGTTAAAACAAGTCGTTCACCAGAAGATGTTAAAACAAGTCGTTCACCAGAAGATGTTAAAACAAGTCGTTCACCAGAAGATGTTAAAACAAGTCGTTCACCAGAAGATGTTAAAACAAGTCGTTCACCAGAAGATGTTAAAACAAGTCGTTCACCAGAAGATGTTAA
>JACXGI010008630.1:0-32911 GCA_016801175.1 Esox masquinongy | reverse complement strand
TATCAGAGCAACCTGGGCTCTCATAACACCTGAGCAGTGCCACAGACTGATCGACTCCATGCCACGCTGCATTGCTGCAGTAATTCAGGCAAAAGGAGCCCCAACTAAGTATTGAGTGCTGTACATGCTCATACTTTTCATGTTCATAATTTTCAGTTGGCCAACATTTCTAAAAATCCTTTTTTTGTATTGGTCTTAATTAATATTCTAATTTTCAGAGATTCTGAATTTGGGATTTTCATTAGTTGTCAGTTTTAATCATCACAATTAAATGAAATAAACAGTTGAAATATATCAGTCTGTGTGTAATGAATGAATATAATATCCAAGTTTCACTTCTTGAATGGAATTACTGCAATAAATCAACTTTTTGATGATATTCTAATTATATGACCAGCACCTGTACATGACAGGGCACACAATTTTCAGGGACCCATTTTGGCTTGATAGCACCACTTTTACAACCAACGGCCAATAATCCTGGAGTGCCTCTTTAACCAGGGGCAAACAGATCCGCACTTATATTAAAAACGCAATCCACAGATCTTTCATCCATTCTTGGATGTCTTAGTTAAATGTGCCTATTAATTTCTAAAGAATATAACTTCTAAATGCCTCATGACTTCAATTGAACTGTCATCAGAACCCAAAAGATAACCCTGTACCACTTGTTTGTATTGTAAATGTAAACAAATTGCCAAAATACATACTGAATGATAATTTTCATGTCGTGATCCATCCTAAATTCCATAGTTCTGTATGAGTTTGTGAAAACATTCATCCAGCCCAACCCCTCTGTTTTTTTGTCGACCTGATCAGTACAGTGCTTTGGTCAGCAAGCCATGTTTACTGGTCTCACTGATTTCTCAATGGCCCCGTTCATGATCCTGTTACATGGTTTGATGATGTTCACTTGATTTGTTGTATTATATTAAAAAGAAACGGGTTCTCCTTTTACAGATCAGCAGAGTAAGAAGCAGGAGAAAGAGGTGAGGGAGTAGCATCATATTTTTACTCTGTGTTGTGCTTCAGACCAGGGTTTAAACTCTCATGTCATGATAGTAATATGATCTGATCTAGCGCTAGATATGTTTGTTTTGTGTTTGGTTAAGATGCTGTATCAATTGACAACATTTCACATTCTCCAGGAGTCCAAGCCACCCTCACCTCCAGAAGACCGGTTCTTCAACAAGCTTGAAGATGACGTCAGCAAAATTGTACAGCGGGAAAAAAGACGGGAACAGTTTTCCAACAGCGCTGGCCTCGAGGTCACGACTTCAACAGAACACGATTCGGTAAGACTGACTGGAAGTAAGTTCAGTCCAACCGTCACCGTTTTGTGTTAATATTTGCTAGACAACCTTAGAAGGATTTCACCCCGGACTGTTGAGGATGGGGTAACTGATTCCCATGTCTTAGGACCCTCGAACTGAGCAGCTTAAGGATGACCTTGAGAAAAAAGACCAAGAAATATACAAGTTAAAGAAAGTAATTTCACAATGGGAGGTGAGTCATTTTATTATAAATTCTAATTTTATCGTATTCTCTCCAGATTCCTACTTGGATTTCACAAACTTTAGAAAATGACCAAAATTTGCAACTATTCACTAGGCTTTTGATGGTGTATGTCTAGACTGCAATGGACAGGATACTGACATCAGTATTGACAATTGGTGTGGATATTTGAGGCATACTTTACTTCTCCCATCCTCAGCTGAAATACAAAGAAGTGAAAGCCAGAAACTCCCAGCTCCTGAAGATGCTGCAGCAGGGAGAGAGTGAGTAGAACTATTGGACTCCTGATTCAGTCTGAGACTAGACCTCAGCTGTTACTATAATACTACAGTATGAGACTAGACCTCAGCTATTACTATAATACCACAGTATGAGACTAGACTAAACCTCAGCTATTACTATAATACTACAGTCTGAGACTAGACCTCAGCTATTACTATAATACTACAGTAGATCTAATTTATTACTGTACTAATTCAGTCTGAGAATAGACGTAATCTTTTATGGATTTATTGATTACTTAGTGTTTCTCAACCTTGATTTGATCCTGGTGCCCCAAAGTTGTCCACCATTTTGTTGTTTGAACCTGGTTCAAATTAAATAATGAATTGGTTAAATCTAGTTTGTAAATGCTAAGGAATATTGTATGCCTTCTATCAGGTATGTCATGCCTTATTGGATAGTAAAATGGCGAAAGAAGAGTTTTGCCTGAAAGACTAGTGGGTGGGATGAGAACCCCCGCCACGGCAGGGTCCACTGGGGGCAGTGGATTAGACTGCTGGATTAGCCTAGGGCCCAGCAAAACATTTTGTCATGAATTCTCTGTCTCTCAACAGTGAAAGATAAGGCAGAGATCCTACTGCAGGTAGAAGAGCTGCTAAATATCAAAGAAGAGCTGTCTTCACAGGTGCGTATGTTTCAAGACGTTCGACTAGCAGTTTAAGACGGGCCTCCTGGGTGACTGGCCTGTGTGTGTGTATATATATATATATATATATATATATGTATGTATGTGTATGTGTATGTATATTTTTTTTTTCTCTCTCTCTCTCTCTCCAGGTGACATCACTACATGCCTCACTGGAACAGGAGAAGTCTAAAGTGAAGGGATTACAGACAGATCAGCCAAAACACCACCAGGTAGGTTGGCAAATTGAAACCCATCAGACTGTGAATGTGACACTCAGTACAACGTGTACTAGAAATGTCCCTATAATATACTAGGGCCCTAGAATTTTCCAGAATCTTACTTTATCTATATAATCTGACAGTTGTGTGTGGTTTATTTGGAATTAAGGGCCTGTGTGAGTGGGGGGGGGGAGCCGACCTGTGCCCAGCTACTGTCTACTGTGTTTTTATGGTGTGATTAAAAAAATGGAATCACAAAAAATAAAACTGAAAACCCACTGGACAGACAGTGAATGGTTCTGTTTGAATCCAGCTCATCACTGAATGCCTGTCAGTGTAGTTCAGTGAAGGATATTGGTTAGGATATTGGACTTAAGTTGTTTCATTTAATGAGTAACTTCAGGCCCATTGGTGATGGTTAAAGTGGACCATAAAACCAACATATGTAAGAAACTCAACTCACTACATATGTCCTTGTGTCCTTTGTGAATTGCAGGGAAACAGGAAGGGGAAAAAGGGTTCAGAGCCCGATCTATGAAGACCGTAAAGGAAAGAACGTCCCACTACAAGAGAAACAATGAAGCTACACACTCCTATTCTTCAGGGTCTCCATGTTTTTACGGTTACTCTCTGCCTACATGCTCTACGCATGCCTTGAATAATCACACAAACACACACATACACCCCCGAAGTCATTTAACAGGCTTTTAGTAAATGGCTCTGAATACAGATACGTTTTATGTTGACTGACATTATCGCAGCTCCTCTTTTTGTTGTGATTCTGAAGCTCAAGTACGCTGTCTGCTCCTCCATTTCTCTGGTGTGAATGATGCCAAATGACAGGTGTGAAATGTTTGCTTTTTCTTTTCACTGCAAAATAAACAACTTTTTCAGTGTAAGATCATGTCACGCTGTGCTGTTTTTACCTCAGTGTGTTTGTAGTTAGACTACACCATCTAATACAGCAGCATACCACCACACAACACTGCTGGGACACCTCTGAAGCTAAGCAGGTCGCTAATGGTGAGACTAGGCAGGAGTATTACCACTTGTGAGGTTCTAAATACCAGTTGATCAAATTCACCAGCGTTGAAATCTTTGAAGCACTGATTGGCCAACAAGCTGCATCAACCAGAAATAAAAAAATAAATAAAACAGTTACCATGCTTGAAACCCTAAATTAATTGCAGTCCAAAATCCATATTATTAGATTTTTCTATCACTGTTTTGTGAGTAAGCTTGCAGGCAATACAAAGTCTCAACTTGTCACTGTAGCAATGGCCGATGCAACGGTCTTTTCCCGGAACATGGATGGTAATGAGCCAATTTGTACAGCAGTTGAATGTAGTCATTTTACACTTCCCATGTGTTTTGCAACGCACAATTTATTCACAAAAAATCTTAGCATGACTGCAGTAGAATTGGTTAAAGCTTCACTTGGTAGGATTTTCAGTAAAAAAAAATTACAGCATTTTGCAATTACTTATCGGTCAAAAAGCGGTTCCACACCAACGCCTGACTGAAAATGAAGTTCCGAATATTAATATGAAAAATAGAACTCAGAGTTTGATGTTATTCTTAGACTTGCTAACGTTAGTTTAGGGTTCCTGGTTGCTAGCTGTAGAGAGGTAGTCTTCTTTCACTTTTCAGTTTCTGTAGTGTATGACAAGGGAGAAATTGGCAGTTAGTCATCCTGGTCTCAAGCTGCCATTATAGTTTCTTATAGTTAGCAAACTTTCCTCCTGATGGTACTTATGCTATATCTCTTCCAGGTAAAATCAGCTTTCTCAAAATAAGCCAAGGAGGAAGGCCCGCCTCGCTGAAGGCGATTGACTGGAAGGCCCGCCTCGTTAAAGCCCATTGGCTGGAACGGATTGTTGGAACAGAATAGGCTGGGAAGTAGCGGTATGCACCAAATATTATAAGCTGACATTCCACTGGCCCAGAACTGTCTGTGTTGCCAAACGACTCTTAGAGGGCCTCATTAGCTTACATAACATGTTTATAGGGGACAAAACTTAATTTTTTTGCTGAAAGAAATCCTACCTAGTGCAGCTTTAAGGAGTTTTAATAACGCGAGTTTATTTGGCCTAAAACGTGAATGTATTACAAACAATACCGTTTGCAGAAATTATTTAAAAGAAATGCGAAGAAGCCAGGAAATCGTAAATCACATTTGGGTTTGTTTTAATGCAAACGCAGCCTGTGCTCCCCCGCCCCTCTGCCATACATCGGTCTGAAGGCGATCGGACACTGTCCCCACCCAGAGAAGAGAGATGGCTGACGCTGTGGATAAGGACGAGCAGTCACCCTTCTGTAAGATCATCAGAATTACTGTGAAAACACCAAAGGAAATAAAGGAAATCGCCGTTCCAGATAACAGCACTATCATACAGGTCAGTGCAGACATTAAAACTATCCAGTGTATTCCAGTCAACGTGTCATGATCTGACCTGCATTCTAAGTTCTGGATCCTTCAATATAATTAGCAAAGCCAGCTATACAAGCGTTATTATTGCAAAATACGTTTATTGTACACAAAAATTGTGTTGTTCTGTAAAGTAAAGTTCGCAATTACTGCCGTTACGTAGGCTATTCCAAATAAGGTCCCACCTGCTTTTTTAGCAGGTGCGCACCTCCAGAAAAATCAGCCATTACTGAAATCACAGGTCTCTGGCCCTGTAGTTTAAGGTGCAGTTAGCCAAGCTGTTCAAGGCACAAACAGAACAGCTGGTGCTCATCTTTGCCGGGAAGATTCTTAAAGACGCAGATCTGCTGAGTCATCAGGGCGTCCACGATGGACTGACCGTCCACCTGGTTACCAAGACACAGAGCGGGTAACACAAACACACACTTCAGTACACACAAAGCGTGCGAGGAGGATAAAATACAAAACAAATGTTTGTCTGAATGGTCAGTGGACACTGTCATGTCCCTTTCGTGGTACATGACCAAATCTATCTGCCTCTCCTTCCAGCAGAAATGCTTCTGAACGTGCTCAACCTGCAGTTCCTACCTCTGACCCAGGACCTCCTCCTATCCCTTCAACCCTCCTTCCCTTCAGCCTGGGTAAGACCCCCTGCACAACTCCCTCATCCACAACATCTGGGTGTGTGTTACAATGAATTTTGTCCTTTGTTTTTCCTCTGGCTTGAACTACAGTCTAATGTACTGTATATTGTAACTAGAGGGCTGTATTTCTTTTATATGTTAACAAGTTTGTTCTTGTTTGCAAGTGGTGCTTATTAGACTAAAATTATTCAGAATACTTTGCAAGTGTTAATTTTAACATTAATTAACACTTGCAGTAATTTGCTATCCAGAGCAACTTACAGTCATTGTCATCAACTAAAGTACATAAACAACCCCGGATCACAGACATGAGAAGTAAATACTTTTTTTTATAAGAACCAAACTAATGCTACTGAGGATGTGTTGGTGAACAGGGTTTTGGAAATGTATTTTAACTAAATGCAATACTTTGCTACAGTGCTTGGTTAATAATTTGCACTCTATGGTAATGTTTTATTGTAATTTGTTATTACATTGTGTAACTGGTGTTTGTGTGTGTTGGTAACCAGAAGTTTCTATTCGGTAATAGCTACTTCAGTATCTAAATTCATCAAACAGGTTTGATAAAGCAGTGAAAAAATGGAATGGAAGTGTGTTTCTCTCCATCTCTCTATGTCCGGTAGGTGGTATTGGCAGTCCAGGGCTGGCGGCTGAGAGGCCCGGTCTCTCCGAGCCACAGCAACAGACGCACAGGCAACTGATGTCCAGCCCGGAGGTACTCACCCAGGTTATGGACAACCTGCTGTCCAACCCAGACATGATGAGGCAGATCACCATGGCAACCCCCCTGCTGCAGCACGAACCTTACATCTCCCACCTGCTTAGCAACCCCGATGTCATGAGACAGGTGTGTGTTGTGGCTACTTGTGTCCATGTGGTTTTTTCAGTTGATCGTCTTCTCTGTTCTCTCTGTCGGTGTTCTCTTGTTCTACGTATCCCTTTCTTCTCTTTCAGATCCCGGAGATGTCACAGGACCCGACAGTGATGCAGGAAATGTTGAGGAACCCGGAGAGGGCACCCAGCAACCCTGAGAACATCGCAGGTGGCAACAGCGCCCTCCGGAGGATAGACCCTCTACAGGCAGTACAAGAACCCATTCTAAATGCTGCTGGGACCTATGCACCGTGGACATGCACACAAACGCACACATATAAAGTGAAAACACGTACATGGCTAACGCACACACATACACACAAAAACACACATTCACATGGACACTTATCTGTAACTTGAAAAAAAAATTAATAATGCCATTACCAGAACAAATGAAACAATTAAAGGTTAAATGAACTTAGCGGTAGTCTTCCTTATATGTTTAAACATGTTTTAGTGTGAGACAGACTGTAATATCCCACTCCGGCTTAGATTGCAGGAAACCCGTCAGCCTCTCTGATGAACTTGACGTCACCTGCGGCGGAGACCGGAGGCCCTCTCTTCGACCCCGTGGTCCCACCTGCTTCCACAGACACCTCTGTAGGCACAGCTACACCCATCAACACCTCCAGCCAACACGGCACCGGCCAGCACGGCACCATCCTGCTTAACCTGGGCCCAGCTATGGAGGGTAGAACTTTTAACAATACTACACACACAGTTTAGCTTCTACTGGAGACCCAGAATATCTTTTTCTAACACTAAACTCCAGCCCTCAACATTTTTCTCTTTTGGGTTGAACAACGAGAATTCAAATATTACCTCAAATAATAAAAATGTAAGACAAACAGGTCAAACAAGTTTTTTTTACATTCAGATGCATACATTTAATCACAGTTTTGCACCCAGTCACTGAACTGGTAATAAGCCCTCATGGGGTCCCTAATAATTGCAGTGCATTTACAGCAGGTGTGTTCTACTTGGTATGTTCTACAGCAGGTTTGTTCTACAGCAGGTATGTTCTCCTCCAGGCATGCAGAGTCTACTGCGGCAGATCATGGAGAACCCTACCCTGATGCACAGCATGCTGTCTGCCCCTTATGTAAGGAGTCTCCTCAACAGCCTGAGCCAGAACCCTGATTTGGCAGCACAGGTACAAAAACACAAACATTTTTGTATTTTTTTAATCATTCTGGGGTAAACCCATAAGCTCAAAATACCTTTCCTCCCGAAGGGACTGGCGACATGTCCCCAAACGGTTGAATCTTCCTTGTTTTACTATCCTTGCTGGGTTTTTTGTTCCACACAACTGTAGTGAGACAAGACACACACACACACACCATAATGTTCCTGAATGTTCCAGATGATGCTGAACAGCCCTCTGTTTGCTGGGAACGCCCAACTGCAGCAGCAGATGAGACGTCAGCTCCCTACATTCCTCCAACAGGTCTGTGGTCTTAGGTCACTAGACGATGCTGGGTCAGCAAGGAAGCCCAGGCTCCCATCATGTGAAGTCCTTCTGATCGATGTCTCCTCAGATGCAGAATCCCGAGATGCTGTCGGCCATGTCCAACCCCCGGGCACTGCAGGCTCTGATGCAGATCCAACAGGGCCTGGAGACCCTCGCCGCTGAGGTGCCCGGATTCATACCCGGGTAATGTAAACAACACCAACACCCTTCAACACTGCACACTCGAAAACATACACCGCCCGGGTAAGGTAAACAACACCAATACCCTTCAACACTGCACACCCGAAAAAACATACACCGCCCGGGTAACGTAAACAACACCAACACCCTTCAACACTGCACACCTGAAAACATGCACCGCCTGGGTAATGTAAACAACACCAACACCCTTCAACACTGCACACCCGAAAACATACACCGCCTGGGTAATGTACACAACATTTACACCTTTCAACACTACATACCCGATGCACTTGTACTGAACACCCACTCATCACCAGGCCGTACAACTTAAACGTTCATTCCAATGGACCTCTGCATACAGGAGGACCTCTTATAGATGCCTATATACCATATTGTGTCCTCCACACACACAAATTTCCAGTGGTAAAGTATTGTTGCGCTGAAATTGGCTAACGCTATGATGGCTGTTGTTCCTATAGGGTTGAACTGGGAGGTGGACTGTCGTCAGACCACGCCCCCAGTGACCTCAGCAGTGAGTCCCATATAGCCACAGAACCAGGTCAGCGGCAACAACAGCAGTTTGTTCAGCAGATGCTCGAGGCTCTTGCCAGCACCAGTCATCAGGTTAGCTCCAGACTTGATCTTGATTATAGAGAGCAAAAAGTAATGTCTTTTTTAGGCACTAATGGAGTCTAACTCTGGCATGGTTTATCTGTCAAAAAAAATATGGAGAAAAGGAGGGTTTGGATGAATGCCAAAAATAGGTTTTATTTTTAACACAGGCATAGATCTCATATGTTTTAGTCTAAGACATAAACTTGAACACAAAATAAAATAATAACAGAAACCCATTAGATCTTACCCATGTCAACCTCTGGAAATGTTTTGCCTTATTCCCAAATCCCATTTAGTTCCCCGATAGCAATTGCCAACGAACAAGAAAATGCACCAGATTTCCTAAACAGATTATTTATAGTTTTTTTTTTTATCTTTTATTTTTAAATCCTATATACAGTTTTGTATGTAGGTTTTTAACCAAAACCTTAACCCCAGTTCTAGCCTATCAGAGGGACAGGAGAAGCTATCTCCATAGTGAAGTCACACTTGCCTATAAAGGTCTTCCACGAGGGCCGTGGGGTTGATTTGGGACTGTGCCTAAGTTGTGTCAAAGGGTGAGGAGAGGTGCATGCTGGGAATATTGCCCTGATCACACCGTTGACAAAGAGCCATGGCGTTCTGTTGTGTGCAGTCTCACAGCGAGGAGCTGCAGTTTCAGCAGCAGTTGGAGCAGCTGTCTTCAATGGGCTTCCCCGACCGGGAGACCAACCTGCAGGTCCTCGTCGCTACCCGGGGAGACGTCGACGCTGCCGTAGAACAGCTGCTGGGCTCGCAACCCTTGTAACAAACACACACGTGCACATGCTGTTCAATGCACTAACTGTCACGACACGCACACACATCCGGAGGGCTGTGCACACTTACCCGTGCAATCATACATGTGTAGGATCAGGGGCGCGCATATCCTTCCCCCACAGTGGCACACTGAAACATTAACGTGCACTCACGGAAGTCATTTCATTTCAGTGTTCAAACTGCAGAACTGTGAAGCGCTGGTGTGTTCTGCCTGTCCCCAGAATCTAGCCTCAAGCCAACCTCTCTACTTAGTCTGTGTATTGTGAGTGTTAGGAATAGCCTAAGTTCGGTTCAGGCCCTGGTTCGGTTCAGGCCCTGGTTCGGTTCAGGCCCTGGTTGGGTTCATGCTGCCATGTCACTTTATGCACTACAAGGCAGAGTTATATCCAAGCCTTTAAGATTGAATGCTGCTAGTCTTGTGTCAAGGTTTATTTCCAGCTGCTACCAAGGCCTTAAACTCAAATCAGGTTGTTCAAATAATCCAACGTGTTCTTAATAGTTACCACTGAGAACGTGTATACAGTAGCTGTCTTGAGTCTCTGCGTAAATGTAATGTGAAAAGCAGTCTTCTTCCTCTATGTACTGTATATGCAGTGTGAAAAGACTGCTATTAAACATTATGCCAAACCCTTATTGTGTGAAGATTGGAAATGTTTTGAATATTTAATTAATTGAAACAAATAAAGGATTGTTTGAATGACGAATCAGTTTGGTGCAACAACCTCAGATGGACTTTATTATATTGTTCCCATAGAAAAACTTTAAGATACAGTCCTGACGAAAAGCATTGGCACCCATGCACTTTCTTAAAATAATTGACATTTTTACAGAGAGGTTCACAGAGGGTTAGTGTTTACAGAGGTTTAAGGTTAACAGTGGGTTGGAGTTAACAGAGGCTTAGGGTTAACAGGGTTTTAGGGTTAACAGAGGGTTAGGGTTAGCAGAGTGTTGGGGTTAGCAGAGGGTTGGTTGGGGTTAACGGAGGGTTAGGGTTAATGGAGGGTTAGGGTTAACAGAGTGTTTGAGTTAGCAGAGGGTTACGATTAACCATATGTGGGGTTAACAGAGGGTTAGGGTTAACAGAGGGTTGGTTGGGGCTAACAGAGGGTTGGAGTTAACAGAGGGTTGGAGTTAACAGAGGGCTAGGGTTAACAGAGGGTTGGAGTTAACAGAGTGTTAGGGTAAATGGAGGGTTGGGGTTAACAGAGGGTTAGGGTTAACAGAGGGTTACCGTTATAGGCACTAAAAAACATTTTTCTCTGACTGTCAAAGGTACTTTTTTTATATACAGCACTGCCTCGCCAGCATATTACTGTAATAAAATGGAACCCAGAAGGCATTTAATGAACAAAATGTAGTACTTTTTTTGCAACTTCATTCTTGAAATGTTGACTTTATTGTTGTAATTTCAATTTATAAAATGACTGTTATTTAATCTGTTAGACATCAGCAATAAAGAATACAGCAGATGACAATAAGTTTTCACACCTTCTGTGAGTATAACAACATGCGTCAAAACCTAAGAACCTACCTTAACTCTTTGAATTATGAAGATTATTCATTTTATTTTCATAACCCGTTGTTTAAATGCTTTGCTAAAGTATGCGCTTATGAATGCCACTCAGGTGTGTCCTTGATCCAAAACCCTATGCAGTAGGAGAGTACCGTCCACACCTATAGCCCGTTAAGTGGGCATCACATTCAGAGCTGTAAGTGAAGTGCAGAAGCCCTTTGTTTAGCTGACAGCTGTGTGAATGTGTCCCTTGTTCAGGGAAGACCTGACATTTTCCTGCCATGTCATTGTAAAGCACATCTCTGTCCCAAACCTCCAACAGCAGTTGGTGACCAAATTCCACCGAGCCAAAATTGTACGTGGCGTTCCACACAGGATCATCTTCATCCATGACGGTGTCGGTTTCCTCGTACTTATCGTTGTACCATATTTTAACATAGCCGTCAGTCTTTGTGAAGGTATCTGCCCTCAAACCTGAGGCTCTGTGGACCATCACTCTGAGAGTCCTGCCCGCAGAGGACAGCAATTGTGGTCCAGGTTAGGGGTTGGGGAGCAGGTTTTAGTTTCCGCCTGGTCTAGAGGAAGCTGGTTCTCCTGAATGTACTCTGTCACTGTGCTCCTGAGGTTGGCACAAACTTCTGGATCCTCAACCAGGTGGTGCAGGGGGAAGATGGCATAGGAGACAACCTCTGGATTGTCATGCAAGCTGTTCATCCAGCTATGGTATGCCTCGGACGGGTCCTGATGGTACAAGATATCTGGGAAATATTTTTCCCCTCCGAGGACCTCAATATTGTGGGTCATGAAGCCCTCGTAGAAACCCAAGCTCATGTTTCTCCTGAGGAGTTCGTCACATTTGTTGGACATGGATGCATTTGCTGGGAGGAAGCCTAAGGACATTTTCAGCTCTACGTTTAAGCACGTCTTTATCTCGGACTCTGAGAAGCCCTTTAGGGTGGCCAGGCATGTGCGGAAGGCGGTGACGCACCTCACCCTACCACCCAGCTGGACCTGCCGGATGTAATGAGTGCCATAGGTGTCGATAATCCTTCGGTACAGCAGTTTGCCCTTGTGGTCAAGCTCCCGTGGCAGTCTCTTGAGATGTTTGGCAAATTCACTGCTGAGCTCAGGATGGTCGGCCAGCCTGTAACTGGAAAAACCAAAACAGGACGAGAACAATCTCAGATTGGTTCCAGATCTGTTTGTGCCGTTTCTTACTAATTTCCTTTTTCATAGATTGTTAACCATTTTTTAGCTCAGAGATTTAATCTCTCTCCGACATTGTCAATGTTTTATGTTTGAAATGGCACAGACAAGGGGAATTGGCTGTACAGAACAAACAGATCTATAAACAGGTTAGGGAATACTGTACTGCGATGATAAGGATTTTAATAAGCTCATGATGATATCATAGACACTCATAATTAATGCAAATATAACAGCACAGATCAATGTTATCACAGATAATATTTAGTGAGTGAATTAAATTCAGTTTCAGAAAACACACCAGCCGTATCTCCTCTAGCCCTTAATTACCTGTAGTATGTACAACTGATCTCATGGGTGGCAAAAGTGGCCTTGTCCACCCTGTGCTGGGATCTGGCAAACCGGGCCATTTCGGAGCGGCTTCCCCCCAGCACTGCCTTGCCGTAAGTCTCCAGCCTCAGACCCATGCCCCAGTTGTTGTTGATGAGGGAGCTGGAGCTGCGCAGCAGGGAATCCACTGAGTGGTGCAGGGCACTGGACAGCTGCTTGCTGCAGCGGCTCAGTGGACGCCAGTCCAACACGGCAGAGGGCAGCTTCTGCACCTGCCCCCCCTGGAAGCGGTTCTCACAGAGAACACAGGTGTGGTTGTTACTCAGGTGGGCTTTGACGTTGATGACGTAGGCGCCTTTACGACGCGTGCTGACTACGTCGAAGCCCTCCCCTGCCAGGTTGTAGCCGGGCACAAAGGGAGCTTTCTCGCACTCTGAGCCCAATCCAGTACGACAGGCTCCACTTCCAGGTGGCTGGATCAGGAAGGGCAGACTCAAGCTATACAGGAAGAGACCTCGGAATGCCATGGCCCCTGGAGTTACAGAGGTTATTATCAAGACTGGAGATCCATCTTTTACAACAAACTGTCTGTTTTCTTAGAATTTCCAAATATGCTAACTCAATGAATTGGTATTATGAAGGAAGTATATGAATTGGTATTATGAAGGAAGGGAAGCCTTTGCTCTGCCACTCCTTAGGTATTACAAATAGCTTGATTAGATGTAATATCAATTCACAAACGAGGCTGAGATTTCCACAGATCAGAGAGAAGAGACAGTGTGGCTACATATTGGCTAAGCTGTTATTTTGTGTAATTTCAAAATGAGGGCACAGCCCTAATCTTCTCTGTTCTCCAAGGCTATAGTAAGTGGAGCATCTCACTACAGCTCTGCCAGGCATGCACTCCTACCTTTCAATTGGCCAGTTTTGTCTCACCCCTTTTCTCAGTCTTCTCAGTCAGTAATGGTGCTCTGCCTTTGGAGTTTCACAAAAATTGTCTTCTCTTGTTAAAATTTACTTCAGCTGCACAAATGTTGGTTTGCTGGTTTGCCACAACTATGAACTGACTACCACTGGGTCCTATGTCTCGTGCTGCTGAGACTGCTTTTCGCTGGGCTGAATGTCAAGGCCATTGTGTGGCTTAGGGACTTCCCCTCCTTCAGGCCTCTCTTCCTGAAGTCAGACAGATTGCCTCAGCTGAGTGGTTTTGTTTTGATGTGCACGAGCCGCCTGTATGAATCCCAGCTGTGTGTGTGGGAGAGTCTTCACAAAACAGACAGACAAAGCCATTCTGATGCTTTAAAGGACAGCACTGTGTCCATTGTGTATCTCTCTGTTTTCTGATAACCAGATCATTGTCTTTAGCTTCTTCATGTCTTTTTAAATATAGGAGATGTTTACTGAGCAAGGTTTAGGATGATACGGTTAGGTTTGGAAATATTTGGATACTGACACAATTTTCATTATTTTGGCTCTGTATGCCATCACAGTGGATTTGAAATTAAACAACCGAGATGCAATTGAAGTACAGACTTTCTGCTATAATTCAAGGGGTTGACAAAAAATATTGTATGAAACGCTTAGGATTTGCAACCATTTTTATACACAGTTCCCTTATTTCAGGGCCTTAAATGTAATTGGACAAATTTACACAATCATGAATAAAATGTTCATTTTTAGTACTTTTGTCGAGAATTCTTTGCAGGCAATGACTGCTTGAAGTCTGGAATGCATGGACATCACCCAACACTGGGTTTCCTCCTTTGTGATGCTTTGCCAGGCCTTTACTACAGCTGTCTTCAGTTATTGTTTGTTCATGGCTCTTTCTGTCTTTGTCTTCAGCAAGTGAAATGCATGCTCGATCGGGTTGGGATCAGGTGATTGACTCGGCCATTGCAGAATATTCCACTTCTTTGCCTTCAAAAACTCCTGGGTTGCTTTCGCAGGATGTTTTGGGTCATTCTCCATCTGTAACGTGAAGCGCATCCAATCAACTTTGCTGAATTTGGCTGAATCTGAGCAGATAATATATCCCTATACACTTCAGAATTCATCCGGCTGCTTCTGTCTTCTGTCACATCATCAATAAACACTAGTGACCCAGTGCCATTGGAAGCCATGCATGCCCATACCATCACACTGCCTCCACCGTGTTTTACAGATTATGTGGTATGCTTCGGATCATGAGCCATTCCAAGCCTTCCCCATACTTTATTCTTCCCATCATTCTGGCACAGGTTGATCTCAGTTTCATCAGTAAAAAGAATGCTGTTCCAGAACTGGGCTGGCTTTTTTATATATTTTTTGGGCAAAGTCTAATCTGGCAATTCTATTTATGAATCTTATGAACAGTTTGCACCTTTTGGTGAACCCTCTGTATTTGCTCTTGTGAAGTTTTCTCTTTATGGTAGACTTGGATAATGATATGCCTACCTCCTGGAGAGTGTTCTTCACTTGGCTGGATGTTGTGAAGGAGTTTTTGCCGGACCGCGTAAACGGAACTGGCTAAGAAGAGCGAATGTCTCTTACTGAGTGAGTGAGTGAGTGAGTGAGTGAGTGAGTGAGTGAGTGAGTGAGTGACTGACTGACTGACTGACTGACTGACTGACTACCCCATGTTAAATAACGTAGTGGTTAGAGAAGCGGACTTGTGAACTATAGGTCCCGAGTTCGTATCTCCTCGCAGGCGAAGCGAAGTACGCATTGTGAATTATTCCGTATTGACGAAAACTTCGCTGGCTAAAACCGAAACCTGAAATTGTATACGGTTATATTGCGACTGTTTCTGGCATGGAAAAGTTCATCTTCAGTCTCGCTAGCAATTGCTCAATTCTTATGATTATTCCTAAGAAGTTAGTGGATACCAGTAAGCCTATTACTGGCTAATAAGCTGTTCAAACCGTCAGTGGCAAAAGCTAACAGCTCATAGACGCTATTTCTGGTGGAGGTAAACTTAATAAGAAACGTTAGTCAGTTTAACACAATGGTCAATAGTGTTTAGCGACTGGTGAAATGCGTAAAGCCGTGGCGTTATGGTTAAAGACAGTGCCTCTCACGTGGAAGGCTCAAGTTCAAATCTATTGTGAACAACAACATTTATTTATTTTATTTCCACGATTCTCTCGTCGTTCAACTTGATGAAAAAGTTAGTTATCGTCACCTTTCTTAATAGTTATTGTATCAAAGTCATTCACGAATGAAAGAAAAAAGTACGTTGTTATGCCATGAAAGAAAAAAATACGTTCTTATGCCCTGAAATGAAATAGCTTTGGCAGACTAGCTCAATTTCTATGCAATATTCCAGTAAGGTAGTAGAGACTGGTAAAGCCTATTACTGGCTAATAAGCTGTTAAAATGGTCAGTGGCAAACGAGGATTTGTTCAGGATAGAGGCTATACTGACACATGTTGAATGTAGTGCTCTGTGGTGTAGTGGCTAGCGACACAGCCTTTCACGTGGGTGACCTGGGTTCATATCTCAAGAGGGCAATACTTTCTATTGCGGTCTGGCTGAACTAGGCTTGCCTGGTTTCTTGTTCTTTACAATGGAAAGGATCCTACAATCATCCACCACTGTTGTCTTCCATGACCGTCCAAGGCCTTTTTGTGTTGCAGAGCTCACCAGTGCGTTCTTTTTTTCTCAGAATGTACCAAACTGTTAATTTGACCACCCCTAATGTTCCTGCTATCTCTCTGATGGATTTTTATTTTGCAGCCTAAGGATGGCCTGTTTCACTTGCATTAAGAGCTCCTTTGACCGCATGTTGTGGGTTCATAGCAACAGCTTCCAAATGCGAATGCCACACCTGGAATCAACTCCAGACATTTTACCTGCTTAATTGATGAAGAAATAATGAAGGAATAGCCCACACGAGTCCATGAAACAGCTTTTGAGTCAATTGTCCAATTACTTTTGGTCCCTTGAAAAGAGGGGGCTACATATTTAAGAGCTGTAATTCCTAAACCCTACCTCCAATTTGGATGTGAATACCCTTAAATTAAAGCTGAGAGACTGAGAATATGGGCTTAAGACACTTTAAGCCCATATTCATTATTTAACTGTAACTTGAATATATTTTGGTAAATAGCCAAAATAACAAAACTTGTGTCAGTGTCCAATTATTACCGGACCTAACTGTATGCGCAGCAAACAAAGGAGTTTTTCTGAGCCAGATTGTGAAAAATCACAATGGTCATACTGTACACGTTGTGTCTTGTGAGAATAGTGTGTATTACGCTATATAGTTTAACCATGTAAATTTGACCTGCTTAGGTTACTATGACGTGAATGTATTCCACTTCGCTGTCTTTACATTGTCACCACTCAACTCACAGAGAAATAGTATACAAGGAATTGTATCATTTTGCCAAAATATGTTTAATATGTTGTTGTTGGAATATTAGTATTTGCATGTCTTTCTTTAATATCTGACCTTCGACCCTGTGCTGTACCTTTGCAGGTCACTACTACAAGGAAGTACAGCTGTAAACATTTAACAAAATGAGTGACTTCAATTTATGTTGTGTTAGACTGTTTTATTTTGTCAGTCCAAAACATACAAAACTTAATTATAAAAGGAACAAATAATTCTATTGAATGATACAGTAGTAGATGGAAACGTTCTGCAAACATTCTTAAAGGAAAGAATAAAAGCACAGTATATATTTTACATTTGAAATGCTTTAGTCGCATTTTAGAGAGACTTACAGTTAGTAAGAAGATGAACAAACTACAACATTAACTTAAACATTAACAGATTATCCACGGGGAAGGCAGCTACCAACATTAATAAACTACTAAATCATTTCATAAAAAAGGTATACTGAAAACAAATGGTATATACTATATTTTAAACAACTAATTTCTCCCATTTAGACATACATTAATTGACATGACCTTTTAGGCAATATTGTATTGTGTACTATTGCACCATATTGTTTAATAAACCTGAGTGGTCAATTGCATTGCAGTTGTTCCTAGACTTTGGAATATAAGTCATTTACACTAATGCTGCCCATTTAGACTAAAGTGAAAGTGTAAAGAGTTTTCACTTACATTTTACACTCATCTCTACACGGTTCAAGGTTACACTTTGAGAACTCTGATATCCATCTCAATTATCTAAACATAGTCATGCTACTACGGTTGCTAATCAAAAAATATCAGTTGATAAGCAAGGATATGGTTAGAATAAGGGGTTAGGGTAAAGGTTGAGGGTTAGAATGCAGCTCAAGGTCAGAAATCTGTGGAATCCGGTCTCATGCCAGCAAGGGCTGTGTGGGGCTTTGAGTCTCAGAACCCTGTTCTGCTTGGCTCTCCACACCTTCTTCACTCTGCCCCTCACCTTGGATTTCCTCATACGCTATTCCCCCAACACTCCCTGATACCCTCCTCTTCCTCCTCACCAGCACAATAGCCCCGACCACAACCAGGACAACCACGCAAATGACTCCAAAGGCCACACCAAACTTCTGCCCCCCTGTCATCTGGCCCGAGGCTGGATCGAACATCCTGACCATACTCTGGATCTCTGTCGCCTTGGCCAGCTTCCACATTTTGGTTTGGCCCACCTTGACCCAGGCCCGGTCACCCTCGACCATCACGGCCACAGTGTTAGTGGCCGCCATGCTGATCAGTGGGGGAAGGGTGAAAGGCGGCAGGTGGATAGGTAGCAGCTGTCCACCCCTGAACAGGCCTGACTGGACGCAGTAGAGGACCTGGCAACCGTCACTGACAGTAGCCAGGTGCTGGCTGAACTGGGGAGGGCAGCGAGGTTGGTCCTCTGCAAGGGGGTTGTTAGACTGGCAGCTGAACAGGCCTCCGAAGGGCACTGAGTACACGGTCGTGGTCTCATAGTCGTTGCTCAGACAGATAATCAGGCCGTTGGACAGAAGCTTCATTTCAATGAAGTTTGGAGGGCAGCTCTTGGTTTTGGTGAGAGGGTTGATTAGGGACGGGCCGTAGAGACCCCCAAAGAGGTACCCTGAGTACGCCGGGGTTGTCTCATTGGTGGAGCACCAGTATGTCTCGACGCGAGCGGAGCGGATGTGGTAGGCATCTCCGCAGACGTTGTCACAGCAGGTGAAAAACAGCCAGCAGCCATGGCAACGTCTGTGGCACTCGTATTTGCTGTAGCTCTTTTCTACCCTTTCAGACCGTAACAGGGTGGCTCTGTAGGGCTGACGACATGAGTGAGAGCCTGTGTCCGGGTTCTTCTGATCCAGCTCCTGGCAGATTGGGTCTGCGTCCCCAGTTAGCTCGGTGCACTTCTGAAACACCCCACCGAAGCTGAGGTTTGTGGCCGGACCCTCGCAGGAGCTGTCATCGATGTTGGCTTGGAAGTTAAAGTTCTTGGACTCTGGATTGACACATCCTGGGTGTGTGTTGACGGTGTAGTAACGTTGGATTGCCTGACTCACAGAAAGTGCAAGTTTTCCAACGGTTGGTTCCGGAAGATCAGGGAAGGAATTCCGGTTGAGGAAGTAGTGCAGTGGAATTCCTGCACGGTCGATGGCCACCAGGTTGTTCTTGGTGCTCTCCTGCCACTTCTGCAGGGTGATTCCCGGATAGAACGGTGCCCCGCCATGGCTCTGTATTATAGAGTAGGTGATGTTGCCCTGATAACTGCGTGACTCTGATGTCTCTTTGGTGTCCTTGGTGCTAATGTCAAATTTGACTTTGTCAAAGAAGTTAAGCCCTGCCAGTGCTGAAAAGGAGAACTTGGACCCTTCGCTGTCGGACACGTACGTTGTCCGAAGATAGTCCTCCTGCACTAGGGAGGCCCCGGCATCGATGCTCGTGATCACATGGGTTCCATAGTCTAACACCATCTTTTCAGATAAATATGCCACCTGTCGAGTCTGGTTGTTTTCTATTGCTTCTGCGATCTCCTCAGCCTGGCGTGCGAAGCGAGCATCCAGAGTGAAGTCCGTCTGAACCTTTACAGTGTACAGGAAGTTACGCACCTGGATGGAAGGAGAGACTAATCAGTATATTTCATTTCTAACACGGAAATAACCTTAAGTTACATGAGCCTACAGAGGACAGATTGTTCACAGAGCTGTAAAGCAGGCCATTATCCCAAAATGGGGCCTTAACAGAATCATGCTTGGTTCTTAGAACAGTGTGACATATAGAGAGAATATGGCTCATCATTGTTATACTCCCAACCTCACAGGCCCCTCCCCTGCCCCTCAATCAAAGCAGCCTCCATTCTCCTAGGACAAACAAACTTTACAGTGGACATCATACTGCACACTCATTGAATTTCCATCCAGTACAAATCGTAGCTCTAGGAGCCTTGCAATTCAAACCCTTTTTGAACGTACAATAGTTTGCAGACCTCCAACTACGCATGAAAAGATTTGGAGGAATATGTCCGATAAACTAAGGAGGGCTGGATTGAAATTTCACACAGATTCCACTTAGAGAATACGTTTCACACATTTCTCCTTTAATATTTGTGTGTAATAATTTGACACCACACAAATATTTTTTTATTAATAAAAATGTTAATTGTTTAACAAAAACAAAAATCTCCCAAATGTCCCATAAGCACAAAATCAAATTTCTCTAATATGAAATATACATTGGGGCCTAATTAATTTCAATCGACAGGTTGAACTCTAAATCTAAATCTCAGACTTTTGTTTTGTTTTTGATTCAGTGTAGGCCTACTGTTTTCGCTCAGTTCTATCAAGGTTACCGATTTTCTTTTTTGGGGTGTGGCAATGCATGTTGGAAGCTACATTTTATTTTAACAATCAAAACGCCAAGGTAACATATTGGTACTTTGGATTACGTCGCACTTCAAATATGTCCACCCCTCTCTTCTATGTACAAGCGAGCTGATACAAATCAGGTTAGTTGAGATAGCACACTGTATGTTAATTGGTCTATCACTGATTTTCTTTTCAGATGCCATCATCTTTGTTTATTAAAATGGTATTCAAAAGGCCTAATGTCACATATATTTTCAAATAAACTGCACACGTTAAATTGAGAACAACACATTTTGTAAAAACCTAGGTCATTGTTATTGGTGTCTTCTTTAAATTAAATGTATAAATATATATTTTTAAAAATGATGTTTCTTCTTCGAACAACTCACTTGCACACGAGCAGTGACAGATCTCCCTTGGACTTGGTGCGTCTTCATTCGTTGGTTCTCGGTGGAGAACTTAGCATTGAGCACAGAGAGGAACGACACGTCCATGTTGATGGAGAAAGATGTGGAGCTTCGCTGTTCCAGCCAAGACTGGATCATCTCAGAGTTAGTCTCCACGCCAGTAACCTTCTGGGGTATGACAAAAATCTCGTCCGGGATGAAGTAGATTCCATCCTCCGTGGTTTGGCACTGAGAGTAGCTGAAATTCATGACTCGTCCCATGTCAATGTTCCTAAGGTTGTCCCATCCCCCACCCGGGAGCACCTCCAGGGCTGGGATGGACAGGTCGTTGCGGCACTTACGAAGCCCATTGCTGGGATGGCTCAGTGGGTGAGGGCCACACTGGTGGAGCAGATGGAGCACAAGCAAGGTGAATACTCTCAGACCCATCGCTGTGACACATATGAAAGCTGTGAATAAAACCTAAGAAATGTTATGTTCCTCTTTTGCTCGTCACGTGCATGATACGAAATGAGTCGTTGGTTAATTTGAGAACAGTAAAGATTTTGGTCACAAGACCACTGCTAACAATGCTTCCAGTATCCACATAAAAGCAGAACAGTTTGAACGGAGTTTACCTAAGCATTGTTCTGATAATTGTTCTGCTTTAAGTCTGTTTTTTTGTGACTTTTAAGAATTATATGGACGTGGAAAACCTCCCCTTGTTTTTACGTTGCATTAATACAAATGTCTAGTCAAATATTAAACTTACAGTCAACGCTGACAACGATGCCATATAACAAAAGGTTTTGGATGGGAATCTCAGGCTCAGTCCTCATTATACTTATCTAAGTCAGGCCCGAGCATAATGTATGGCTCAATCTATCAGTGATTTGGTGGTCTACAGTATGAAACTAAAGGCTATGCTTGTTGGTGTCAAAAAGGAAGTATGCTTTTGAAGCTCAGTCCAAGTAAAATATACGAAACTACATTGAGGAACCGATCTTCTAGATATTGCGTGTTATTTAAATAACATGTACATACGTTGAGAGAAAAAAATAGTTTTATCAACCAATGCCTGATCTCTCTCTCTCTCTCTCTCTCTCTCATATATATATATATATATAATATATAAATATAATATAATATAATATATATAGATAATATATATATATACATATATATATATATATATATATATATATATATTAGCTATATGCAGCCTATGAACTGGGAGAATGCCAAGAGTTTGCAACGCTGTCATCAAGGCAAAGGGTGGCTACATTGCAGAATATAAAATACAGATGTAATTTAATTCGTTTAATTATTTTTGTGTTACAATATGATTCCACTAATTGTGGAAAATAAATTACAAAGGTGGAAAAAAAAAAAGGAAATAGCCTTGAATGAGCATATAATACCCTTGAGCAAACTTTTCACTGGTTCTCTATGTTTTTTTCCCCCAATACCACTTGGGTGTGCAACAGTCTTGTTTCATATTGTGTTTGTAGGGTTATGAACTGCATTGATGCCTGTCTTGAATCAATATATTTGAGTCCTTGCATTTAAGTCCGATGTCTAAGGTTATAGTCCATGTCCCTTTTTATTTTAAACATAGCAATACATTGCCCCTAGTATTACAGATGTCGAGAGGTGGGCTGTATGTACTCAAACAGGAAATAACACCCCCGCTCTTTTCTGTGAAAGGCTGAGAAATGTGGTTGGGGACATCTCATATGAACTCTGTTTTGAGGCTGTTAAGCACTTGATTACATTTACTTTACATTTACATTGAGTGAATAAAGTTGATTGATTAGGTTCTGCTTGGTTAAACTGTGTACAACAGTTAAACTGAGCTTATAAAGCGTTCATGAAATATTTTCTTAATGAGTCAATGGATAAATATGATTAGGCCTACTTAATAGGGTCAGATTGCCCCTTAAAAACTGGAATCTACAGCGGTGAAATCTACACTTTCCTTTCGTGATATTTCAACTTAATGGACGTTACTTCAAACGACGATTTTTTTCTTCTCAGACATCACTGCATATCATTGCACCCGTCATAGAACAGGGCAGTAAGCCTAGTATAGTAAATAGGCCTACGAGTGTGTTTAGCGTAGGCGCTGTTCCGCCTGTTGCGGATAACGTTTTTACATTTTGTCATAGATAAATGCAGAAACAAACCTAGCCAGAGGTTACCACGCAAAAACGCATATTTGGGCAGAAGTGTCTGGGAACAAGATTAGAGCGCCGTCGAAAACGTCACGTTACACCCCTTTAACTGCTGGCAGAAGTGATTAAATGTAGCTCCCGTAAGGACATCTTGCACCCAGGCCCGGCGTGCAAGATGTCCACCACGCTATACCAGTGTGTTTCTCTAATATGTGCAGTCCAACAGAGGATAATTTGGGTTTGTATTGAGTTACTTTATCCTGTGTGTAACACGTTTCGCGGGCACGCGTAATAGTGTGACCACAGTTCCACATTTAATCCTCCGAGAGCTCGAAGGGAGTGGAGAGTAAAGCGCGAGAGAGTATTTAGTTGGTAGCTATCAACGCGGCGCATTGGACATTTCAGTCACACCTCTTGTAACTTTATCTAACGTCCAAATGTCTTAATCGCGCGCTAAATATGATGCCAACGCACAATGCGCCAGGCGTGCGTTCTTCGTTTTACAGTCAGATCACAATGAGTATTTAATCGTTTACTCCTGTCTAAAAATGTGGGCACAGTCTAAATGTGGACGGGATCAGGGGAAAGGTCGCATATTAGAACCAGGCATGAACTGGGCTGTTTTACTGTGGTATTGAATCAGCAGCCTTGGAGTGACCAGACGCCTGGGGCCCTATCTAGTAATTCATAAGCATGTGTTGGTAGCCATCCATGCAGGTGTTTGACTTAAAAGACGACTCTTGTCGATGTTATTACTTTGTAAGAAAAAAAATTAAAACACTAAAATTCTGTTGGGGCTAACGGTTATTTTGCAAAACATTAGGCTCAAACGATTGGCACATGTTTAGCCTACCGTTCATGTCCAGTGAGAATTATATATTTATGTAAGTATTTTCGATGTATTTTTAACGTGTGTTCAACCAAAAAATATTTTTAAAAAACTGTCAACGTCTTGTGCTGATAGGGTCACACAATTAACAATTACAAGTAGCTTAATTGTAAGGTGGATATGAGCGGCGGTAAATATTACAAGATTGATGTCTCGAAAAAGTTGATCCTTCATGTTTTGTTATAGCAAAACACTGAATTTTGTTTATAACGTTTGCTGTTTCAAATGAAATATAACTTAATTAGCCTATAATAATATCCTTTAGGCTTACTGTACCAAGTTTACAGAAGTTTACAAAAGTAAACAGAAATTACAGAAGTTTAATTGCATGTAATCCGTTCGTTTCATTTACTACATAGACAAATGGTATGCCTCTACTGAATAGGTTCATATTTGCTAGTAGAATTAAATACATGTATTTTATTTTAAAAAAATGTCAGTACATACAGGAGCCTCTCCCATCTCCACATTCACGAAAACCAAACGGTAGATCGTTAATAGTGACCGAAAACTGCAAGCAAACGAATTCAAGTTCGTCAAATGGATTGTTCGGAAGATAACGTACAAACGCAAAAATGCACCCTAGCTTTGCATGGAAACTCAGTATCAGGATCTTCCAGCAAAAATGATGAAAATGCTGAAATAACATATAGGCCACTATTTCTCAGGTGCAGCTTCTGTGCGTGTAGGTTTGGAGACTCTGCGCCTGGTTTTGCGTTGGCTCTTGGTCTTTTTCACTGCTGCGGGTGTCTTTTTCATTGCTGCGGGTGTCAGTGGCACTGCTGCGGGTGTCAGAGTCACTGCTGCATTTATTTCGGCCTTTTTGGGACTCTTGGCCTTTCTCTTGATTTTCTTAGGAGATTTCTTGGAGCTGGCTATCTTCTTCCGTGATAGTTTCTTGACCTTCTTGGCCCCTTCCTTCCTGGCTTTCTTCTTGATTGGGTTCCTTTTTTTAGCGCGCGTTTTGTTTTTGTTAATTTTGAAAGAGCCAGATGCTCCAGTGCCCTTCGGCTGCAGAAGATCACCCTTGATCACTAAACGGCGGACTGCGAGTTTTATTCGCGCGTTGTTCTTCGCAACATCATAGCCGTTGGCTAACAGACTCTTTTTCAGAGCCGGGAAGGAGAGACCCCTGCGGTCCTTTGACGCGGACACAACCTTCAGGATGCGGTCAGATACAGTGGGGCCTGTCTTCTTGGGCTTCGAACTCTTTTTAGGAGTCTTTGCTGGAGTCACCATTGTAACTGCTGTCACCTCAGGCATGTTCCCAGCGCGAATATGTAATTAGCTGAAGTTGCTCGAGAGCTGACGGTCTTGGAAAGAGTGCGGTCTAGGGTGAGATACCCATTTATGAAGACTTGATGAGAACCGTTTGGACTCAATCGTTGCCATTCGAGGTGTCTTTCCCACCGTCTTGATTTGTGTTTTCTTTCTGATGTGAAAACGGTATTTTATTCCAAAAATACACTACACGTATGCATGCATCGTTTCATATGAATAAGCACAACCTGTGCCTTTATATTCTTTCGTTTAATGTCAACGTCATTGAAAAGCTTAGACAGCTACATGCGTTAATTTGTAACGGGTAGTAATGGAGCACCTTTCAAAAGTTGACATTTTGAACATTTTGATTAAATTTTATGATGCAAAAGTTTGCGTAAGTACTGCAGTCATTACATTATCTCAAATAGACAAACGACTATTAATATATTTTCACAAACATCTTACTTCATTGATACTGCACTGAATAATTAATAACATTTTAGATTACCATAAAAGCACACCTCATTTTCACCCTGAGATCTTAAGCGCTGTGTATGTAATATTTTTCGTGAAATGCCTGTCAGCGAGGGGTTTTGATGTGGGCATTTTCTAGTAAATTGCGCTTTTACATGGAAGTATAAAAACTAGGTAAACTAGAATAGGAAAAGCATATGTCTTTGTCGTTTGTTTTGCTTTGTTACACAATAGGTTAGTATTTTTTATGGCACATTAATTAATGTTATTTAATTTTGTAGCTTATTGTTTTATATAAATAATTATTTGGTCATTTTTATCGAATTATAAACGACATTTTAATAAATGAACCAGCTATTTTCTTGCTCTGTATTCAGTTAAGATCTAGACTACATACACTTGTTAAATTATTGCCACGTGTAAAACCATTGTTGAAACATTATAACAAAGATAATAAGACATTGAATAAGCCATGGCTAAATTGCGCCGTTGGAAGATTTGGCAGGGAGCGCTTTGCAGAGGGCGCTTTTTCACAGACTGAGAAGATATTTTCCAGAAAGTAGGCCTACATACAGTCTTCGCAGATATGGCTTTGAAGAGTTTTCAAACTTAATTTAGAAAAGCAAAGGAGTTGAATATCTCTGCGAAAAGCAGTAGAGCACATGGCAGTACTTTACAGTGGAGCCCAACATAGTAGAGCACAGCATTGTAGAGTACAAATCAGTAGAGCACAGGACAATAGTCTACAATACAGCATATTATATTAATAACAGCTATTTGGTAGAAAGCTATCTTAAGAAACGTCATTGAAAAGGCATGTGGAAAAATATATTATTTACATAAAAAATATCTTTAATCAGCTGATACATTTTGAATTAATTAAAAACATATGATTGTACTTTTCAGGCATTGTTGAAGTAAGAATGTTTTTGTCTTATGCGTACAAACATTATAAACTTAAACTTTACATATGTCTTATGCGTACAAAAATTATAAACTTAAACTTTGCATATCGTGTCTTATGCGTACAAACATTATAAACTTAAACTCTACATATCATGTGTTCAAATTAAACTTGGATGCGAACTCCACGGAGACTCAGCGGGAGACCCAAAGGTTGTAGTTCGCCGCCACTCCCGTCCAACCCGATAGAGCTTGAGAGGAACTTTGAGGATGAGTGGGATGATGTACGGAAATCCAGATCGCTGCCACAGGCTCTTCTATAAAGTACATAATAAAAGGTCTGATTCCTTAGATTTAAAATGCAAACGTTATTGAGGCACTGTAGTTAACCCACTCTGGGTTAATATGAACCGCAATAATTGATAAATAACCATTTTGGGTTGAAAAAGTGAATATGTGCCATGGGGCTGATCCAGAGGCAGTGCTGCCTCCCTCGGAACACAAATGACCCTGAGGGCGGTAGGCCACATCCCACAGTTAATACTTGTTGGAAGCATTCTCTTAAGAGCAGTGGACTGGATTCGAACTTGGCTGCAGCAGCACATATGCACCAGAGGCAGCTCCACAGATAGATGGACCCCCTAGAGGTGGCAGGCCAACTTTGACACATACATACACATCTATATACATACAGTTTCCAAAAAAGTTGGGACGCTGCGTAAAATGCAAATAAAAACAGAATGCAATGATGTGCAAATCATTTAATCACTATATTTAATTGAAAATAGTACAAAGACAACATATCAAATGTTAAAACTGATATATTTGATTGTTTTTGGAGAAGTATATGCCCATTTTTAATTTGATGCCAGCAACACGTTTCAAAAAATTTGAGACAGGGCATGTTATTATTGTGTTGCATCTCCTCTTCTTTTAACAATACTCTGTAAGGTTTTGGGAACGGAGGAGGCCAATTGTGAAATGCATTTCCATTCTTGCTTGATATAGGATTTCAGCAGCTCAACGGTTCAGGGTCTCATTTGTCATAGTTTTTTGCTTCATAGTATGCCAAATGTTTTCAATAATTAGCTGAAGTTGCTCGAAAGCTGACGGCCTTGGGAAGGGTGCGGTGAAGGGTGAGATACCCATTTTTATACATACTTTTAATTTGGTTCATTGGTATACTTTAATTTCAAGCAAATTTACAATGAACTATAATTCTGGACTAATTCAAAATGGAGATGGCATCAAAGGCACTGTTACAGAAGTAGATGGAGCCCTCTAGGGGCCAAAAGACAATTTAAGCTAACACCATTTCTTGTAGCCAACTGAGTGGGACTTGAAACATTCATTAGCTGATTCCTCCTGATAACGTGGTTGGAGTCATTTGGTCACATGACCAACTGAGTCATCAGAAGGGATCAGCTAATGGCATATACCTCTGCACTACTACCAAATGGGTGAGACAGATTCAATGTGTTTCCAAGTCTGTTCTCTGCACTGTGACAGCATCACTCAGGAACACTCAACCCCTACTGGAAATTCCCCTTACAAACAGCATGACTCTAACATAGACTTAGGGCACAGTAAAAACATGTTTTACTTATATTGATACTTAAGTGATATGAGTTAGTTTGTACTGTGTTTACAATGTTTGGAAACCATACAGTATGTTGCCCTAAGCTTAGCACAGTATTATTTAAAATAATGTACAACTTTAATAGCTGTCTAAGGTGTTTCTATCAAGTATTGGCTCTGGGTAGTGAAGACATTACAAAACAATAGAGTTTCATGTATGCATACATTTTTGTTAATTAGGACAACTTTTATAATTTTTCAGTCAATTTAAAAAGAGTTGTAGGTTTCATAGATCAGTTGGAGAAGAATATCCCACTTAATCAATTTCTGGGTGGAAGCCACTGCAAACAGAAGAAAGGAGCATGCAAATGAAATCCCACCCCCATGAAAGTCATTTGCATATCATTTTTCTATAAAAATGTGTTGATATCAATAATTTAATTTTCATATAAAACATGTAAATGGTTAATATCAAACAGATAACAGATAACATTTTGGTTTCTCTAGTGGTAGCCAGAGGGGGGAAAATTGAAAGTTTGTGTATAAATAGTTATAATGTAGACGGGGCGTGTTACCCCATGTTACCCGACCTTTCCGTAAACTTTCACGAGAGGCAATGGGCCTATCAACTAAAGCTATACTCACTCTGCAGAATACTGCAGAATAGGGCTCAGCGGCGCTGTGAACCGCAGTGACAACCTGAATAAATTGTCTACATGAGTGTAAAGAATGCAGCAGATCTAAGATGCCTACATATGAACTTGTTTGTTTTGTATAAATACTTTGTGTAACGACATAGCCACTTTGATAAGGCGCCAGGGTGGTCCCTAATAAAAACGCTATAAAAACACACTCCCTAATAAAAACGTGATAAAGTAGGCCTAAACACATTTATACACTTCCCAAATGGTCTCTATACAATTGTAATAGGTAGGCATTAGGACCCTTCCTCGAGCGTGCTGCTGCTTGCTTCTGTAGCATGTGATCGTGCGTCAGCAACCAGTCATGCAGTAGCGACTCAAAGCTGCAAAAGCAGACTGTAACCTCGTCATTAAACGTTTCTTTCAACGTCAGGTAGGTTAGGTTATATCGTTATAATTCGAAACGGGATCAACGCGATCACATTTCATCAGTTAAGGGGCTCCCACGACCATATCAACATGGATTGCGGAATTATAACATCCAAAACAGTACTTTTGTTGCTTAGTTTAATCTTTTGGGTAAGTGCTTGGTCGACTTTTGTGTATTGCTCGTTTGGTATGTTGATTTTCTACCAACAGCAACCTAACTTCCTCTTTCACCTGCAATGAGCAGATGTTTGTTAAATGAAACCACTGGTTTAGTAGGTTATGACGACAGTGTGATGAGTGTTCGGTTTAAAGCCTGTATACGGTTTAGAATACTAATGTTTTTGGTGATATAACATATTAAAGGGTTAAAGTCATGAATCATTAAATTTGTTCGCAGTTAACTTATGCTTCAAAATCAATAACATTACTCGTAATACACTCAATTCTCAACTGTCTAAATGGTCAGCGTGGGCTTAACTTCAATGTGCTTATATCACATTAGTCAGTGATGTCCCACACATCTACTGCTACAGTTTTATTATTTTAAATGTTCATCCCCATTAGAAATCTTTCTGAGCGCTGTAAAAACCTGCATGAGTACCTGCATGTATTATATTTAAAAAATAAATCAAAACACTGCTTTACTCAGTTGCTTTATCCTTATCTAGCTTAGTTGGTAGGGCATGGCAGATTTGCCGTTCAGTGGTTTCAGATTTCACAGCGGCCAATACAAAAGATGTGTGCACTCACTCTTGTAAGTCTCTCTATAAGGACCTGCCGAAGGACTTAAATGTAACGCATATCATCATAGGTTACCTCTAGCTACATACATTGTGTGGGATTGATGCTTGTCTGAACTGTGCTAACTGTCTGAACTGTGTGTTAACTGCCTGAACAGACAGTTCTGTACCATCATCTATTATCAAGACTAGTGGTGATGCTCTGACCCGGGGGAGACTGACATGCATGTTGCTGACATTCGCCCTCCTGTCACACCTAAATGCAACAAGTGCTGCTCTGTTCTGGACCAACTGCCATTTTCCCTAGTTTTTCTTTGCCTCCCACAACCAAACCACCGGGCAGTTTGGTAGACTGAGTGGCCCGGCAGTACCACTCAGTCACATTTACACAGACCAAATGTATGGCAATTCTGGCAAATGCTGGATGGGCTGGTACACCTTTAGTTCAGTGCGCCTGTTATATGTAATGTATGTATGTAATGTCTGTCTGTCTACTGGTCATATATTACAGCATTTGTCTAATAGGGGGCTTCAAGGGGGAAAGGCCTGTCTGTGGATTTCAGACAAAGAATAGGCTAGTGTGTTAGAAATGCCAGGGCAGTATCCGGACCCAGTACATCTGTCTTAATCCATTATGCACGCTTTTTCTTTGGTTGTTCAGCTAAACATTGTTACATGACAAGTTTTTCTCCGCTACATGATGAGTGGAAGATTTATTTATTTATTTTTTTAAAGGGTTTTCTCAGGGGACCTCCTAAAGAGTTCAATTCTTATTGTAAATTGATGCTTGATGGATCCTCATCCTGAAAAGTGTTTGTGAAGCGAAACTTTATCCATGGTTTTGTTTTCTTTAAATAGCCATTACACATTTTAAATCATTTTTATCCCGCAACATATTCCTAGAAGAATTGGTTATATGTAAGCATATTGGTTTGTTTTAATAGCCATGTCATCTTAAGTAACCCCAAACTGAACATGGAAATTTGTTAATATTTTTTCTTTTATGTGCACCATTACATCCATATATGGTTAGCAAGCTTGGCTGACATTTGTAATGGATATTTATAACAATTAGTATTATAGTTTGTCGTTCCCCTTATGTTTTTCATAGTGAGGTACCACCTAACTTTGAGTTTAGAAAAAGGGAAATTCTCCTTGTAATGTACATTTTCAATAGGAAGTTTTCCAGAACATGTCAAACTACATGTTTCTCCTTTGTGACAGAAACCTGTTTCTCCTAAACGATCTTAGAAGGCCATAACATGCCTAGGCAATGAATTCTCTCTAGTTGAAATAACTAATTCCATAAGAAGAGTTAGAATCGAGTTGTATTCACCAGGTAAAAAATAAACATCAGTCTCTGTATCAGTTTTCTAAAGCCACCAACACTAATACTCTTTAGAAGAGTTTTGTAAGAGAATCAGAAAAAATAAATTATTTTGTGCTGAAAGAATGAGGTGTATACATACATACACACACTGGGTAATATAACAATTCTAAAAATATACTTTTTCTAAAGTATGACTTTACGTGAAATGAAAATCCCCAAAATGTTCTCCCCTGTCAGTACAGGAAATGACCATGACCAATGTTAAATGGACATATACAAAAAATAATCTTAATGACAAGCAAGAAAATGATCATCCTTTTCCTCTATCGTAATATACAGAACACACTCCTTTCTGATGTGCTGTTTTTATTTTTCTTGCACTGTCATATATCTGAGGCACAAGATCTAAGTTCCAGGAAGGATTATGCTGCAGTGGGTGGGTGTGTGTTTCACTGGGTGGAAGGGTGGTGAGTCTCGTGACTGGGGCCTGATTGTGAGAGAACTGGTTCATGTGCTCCCAAGCCTCACATCTGAAGGGCTATTAGGCAACGGCCAACCACCTGATCAAGGCATTTGACTACTAGTGCCCTGCTGTTTGTGTGGTCATGGCTTAAAAGCATGACTAACCTAAAGGGATGGTTCACCCAAGTAAAAAATAAAGCACTGGTTTCTTAATGGTAAGATCAGGGTTAACTTGCAAGGATACCCAAACACCTTGATAATCCCAAGGGCCACACTGCCCAGACCTGTTGTTTTTTTTTTTTCTTCTCTCTGCAATAAGTCTATCTCAGTACCTGCCAGATGATATCTAGAAAGGAAAAACATTCCGGACCAACTGATTGGCACCAGAAAATGGTGATCGGGCCTGGACCACGGTACCATACTTGAAAACTGTGCTGTCACGCCCCCACACAATGTAAACTCGTATTGCAATTTGGGTCACAATTCCATCTGTGCTTTTCTGAATATAACATCAGCGGGGTTCCAGGGAAAACATTTCAAGGGCATTCTGAATGTGTTCACATTGTCGTCCATCCAAAACCCGATTTTTGTTGAATCTAGCTCTTCAGGTTCAATATGGCATTATTACATTTTCGTGCTTATGCTGAAGACTGGTTACTTCTTTACAACCAGGGAATTTGTTGCGTACTCTGTAGTTGCTAGAACAAAGCTGCAATTGTATGAATTTGGCTAATCTCTGTGAACCCAGACTCAAGTCCAGTGTGCTGTGGGGCCTATCTGTGTAGCTAATTTGTTAGAGCATGGTGTTTACAAAGCCAGGGTAGAGTGTTCAATTCACACGGGGGACAGACATGTACATTTTATTGAACCTTTTAGAATGAAAGGGGGCAACGCGTTAAGAAAAGCAATTTCAGTTCACAGTGAAAAGGTCTTGTATGCTTGTATGCACCAGTGCTTCTAACTTAAGTTTACTTTGCAAGGCATTTCATGAATATGGTGCATCGTAGTCAAAAGCAGTTTTCCCTAATTCAGTGCCGGCCCTCAGTTTCCCTAATTCAGTGCCGGCCCTCAGTTTCCCTAATTCAGTGCCGGCCCTCAGTTTCCCTAATTCAGTGCCGGCCCTCAGTTTCCCTAATTCAGTGCCGGCCCTCAGTTTCCCTAATTCAGTGCCGGCCCTCAGTTTCCCTAATTCAGTGCCGGCCCTCAGTATCTCTAAT